>PVJH01030365.1:0-24858 GCA_004026705.1 Nesogale talazaci
TCCCTCCCTTCTGCTTCTGTGCTGTGTCATGGGTCGGCGCCTGCTCTGCCATGGGTTCCCAGAGCTCCCCGGGGCCAGCTGGGTTACTCAGGGAGGGATCCCCTTTCACTGGGGCTCAGAGGGAAGCTGAGAGGGCCACTTCCCGAGGCTGCCCAAAGGCTCACCACGTGGCACTGTTTCCAAGGCCAGGCCGAGGGGGGAGAGCAGGTGAGCCGGGCTCTAACGTCAGAGCTTGTCGTTCGAGGCCAGGGACTGGGGCAGGACACGTGGCTCCTCTGAACCTCTGCTCCCTGGGCTGTGAGATGGGTCGGAAGCATGCCCTCATGCAGGGTCAGCTCGCGGGGACACTATTGTCACCCTGGGCCCGACCCTTCTGGAATCTTCACTGCCACCCTCGGACACGGGGACTGTCACCCACGCCTGGCTGACTGGCGAGGAGTCTGAGACACAGAGCTTCAGTGACAGGTCCAAGACCACACGGCTCATAAATGCCAGTCCTGGGGCTTGAACCTGGAGGCACGGTTTCAGAATGCCCACTCTGAACCCTCCTAGAAGGGTTCCCACAAGGCACACCCACAGGGAGGCTTTCAGCAGAGTGCCTGGTGGGCAGCAGACCCTCAGAAAACCATGCCAACGACCACAATCAGAATTCTGAGACCCAGCTTGGCCCCTGTCCTGAGTGTATCCAGCTAGAGTTTTCAGAACCTCACACCGGGCAGGGCTGCTGCTATGGCTGGTACCAACCCCTATCCCGGGGGTGGGGTGGGGGGCCTTCCAAGAGCTCGAGAGGGGCTTTTAATCTGTGGCTTGGGGCAGAGACCACCTGCAGCATGTTTGGATCCCCAAGGTCCATCCACACAAGGGCAGAGACACAGGCAGAAGGACCTCAGGCAGCTCTGTTAGCAACATCCCCACAGGTGCCACTTGTCTGTCTATCAGCCTCACCAGAGCCTCAGGGAGTCACTTCAGTGCTGCCAGAGGAGTAAGCAACGGGCAAGATCTTTCCCTCGCACCTATCACCAACTCTGGCCACAGTGTGTGCCACAGACCACAGTCCAAACTGGGTATCTTAGGCCAGGAGAGAAGTGCAGAGGTCTCTACGCGCCCCTGGGAGCATTCTAAAAACTGACGTTAAACCCCTGCTTCTCCACTTCAAGGCCACTGAGGCTGGCAGCTTGGCAGCAGCCAGAGTGATGGTGGCTCACTGTGCCCTTATTGCTTCACACGGGCAGTCTTGACGGGAACAGACAACAACATGGGGAGTACATGGTCCTGGAGGAGCCTATACATTGTCACTGCATGCTCACAAGCCATGTGACTAAACCAGCTCACCCTCCATTTTTCCATCCCACAGTGGTTTTACAAAGCACCCCCTGGGCTTCCTAAGATGCCTGCATTCTCTCATGCCATCCTCACCACCCTGGAGGTAGGTCCAGTAACATGCCCAAGGTCACACAGGGATGATGTGGGACTGAACCCGTGGCTTTTCCGCCCCACCTCAGCCCTGTTCAAAGTGCTTGGGCTGTGAACCCAGCTGCCAAGCTCTGTTTTGACTGCTGTCCTACAGAATCCTGAATCATTCCTAATTTCGATGTACCATTTGCTCTGAGCAAGGTTTCAGACCAGTTCTCCCTGATTCAATCCTGGCCCATAAAGTGATACTAGAATTTATCTAAATTTGTAAAATATGGGTGTACTGAAATAACCATAATGGGAAAGTTTATGGGTCCCTGCTGGAAACAAGCTTCTGCTTAGACAACAAGGGCCGTGGGCATGTTGCATAGCAGCCAAATCTCTTGCTCGGCATAGTCAGAACCAACAGCGTCCACTGCAACTGTGGCGGCCAACCACAATGCTCTGAATGTGTGTCACGCACGCTCCGTAGTCTGCAGAACACAGTTGCCCCCGTCGGGTGTCTGAAAAGAATCGCCACGTCTCTTACAAGTCTCCCACTCTGGGGCCTTGATGCATAATTGTTACTGCTCTGGTTATCATTCTGACACATCCACATTTTACAAAGTCAGGTCTGTTCCAAATTGGCTTCATTGGCCATGACTGAACCCGTTACAAACACTGCCTCTGAGACAAACGAGGCATCGTCATTACTCCTCTTCCAGATAGAGTGGTGGTAAGGTTAGGGACAGGTTCGACGGGGATTCCAAGTCTGGCTGACAGACTTCAACATCTGTGCTCTGGGGGCCCCTGACGTGCTGCCTCCCCACAGCAGCACCAGGGAGCTCGGGCCCCAATCCAGCTAGGGCAGAGCCTCGGGGACACGTGTCGATGCGTTTTCCCCATCCTGCCATGGAGACTCTGCAAGGGCTTCGGAATCAGAACTTGGGTCTTTATGTCTACGCTAGGCCATCCTTGAGCACTTCCAGGAAAATGCCCGGAGATGGTAGCTCCCTGCATTAGAACAAGCAACAAACAGCAGTCCCCGTCCTCCCCCCCCCACCCCCCCCAACCAGGACAGGCACACACAGCATCTGGCCTCTCAAACAGTCCACTGGACAGCAGTCGGCGGGGAGAGGGGGTGGGGTGGGAATAAGTAAGCAGCGCCTACCACTTGTTGAGCAGACACTGAACACCACGCTCAAACCAACCTCCCTCCCAGAGTCCACAGCCCAGCAGGAGGCAGGGGGCATCATGTCCAAGAGCCACACGGATGCTCAGCTGTGCAAAGGCTATAAGAGGAGGCACGTGACAATCCGTCAGGTGGAGAGGCTGCCCCCACTTTACAAAGGTAGAGATGGAGGCACAGAGGGTGCAGCACACCTCCCCAGGCCTCCCCACTAGTGGGCCAGTAGCAAGAACTACAACTCTGGCCTCTCTGACAAAAGCCCGGGCTCCTTGTGCTCCAGCTTGCTGCCGTCCTGGGCAAACACCCTGCGGAAATCTCCAGAATGAATCAATTCATTGAATAGCGTTTCTTTCCCATGGACTTATAGAAAGCACCCCTAATAGAAGGGTTATTCAAGTCAGAGGCGGCATGGAGCTTGTGGTGATGGCGGGGTCACGTCACAAATCTCATTCTAGTGTGAGAAATATCCCAGGCCCTTGCTTAAAACGTGCTGCGTGACTGACTGAATAACCGTTTGGGGTGAGGTTAAGTGAAACAATGTCCTGTGACGCGCCAACTGTCCTGTGACACGCCCCTTGCAAGACAGCAAGTTCTGCTCACAGAAATGCTGAAATGTTGGGTAGGGGGACCTGTCCCTTACAACAATCAAGCTATTACGTTCGCTCCGCTCGCTAGTGAAGGCAGCCTGTGAAAGGGCCTCGGCCTGCTCCTCGTTCTCCAGGAAGGCAGGCTCAAGACCACTGCGAGGATCCCAGAGCGAGCGCTTTCGTTCCAAGAGAGGCCTCCAGAGCCACTCAGCCCCATGCATGCCCAAAGCCCCGCCTAAGGGGATCCCCCTCCCGACTCCAGGGGATAAAGGCAGCACCTCTGTCCCAGTCACCGGTGAACCACCAGCGCCCACATTAGGGTCAGGTGGAGGAAGACAGGGAAGGGTAGGGACAGGCCAGCAGGCAAACCTTGGAGCCAGGATGCCAAGCAAACAGACCACGCAAGCCTGAGTGCTACACCATTTCCCTTGGAGTGTCCAGCCAGACCTCCTCCTATCTCCTGCTCCACCTCCTTCCACCTCGTGGCTCTGCCCACCTCCCCCCAGCACAGCCCCGTGAGCCTCTTCGAGAGAAGGACATGGGTCACTGCTCTCCCTCTCCTATTCCTGTGAACCCCTGAGCGCAGCGGCCTTGCCTCGTCCGTTTTGGCTGTGCTGTCCTGCCAGGCCCGGGCCCAGGGGTAACTTGAGAAGCTGGGCTGCACAAATGGAACCCTCGAATTCTACTTAATTACCCAGGGGCCAGCCCGATGCCTGGGGACTCAGAGCTGCCCCGGCTGTGAAGATGCTGGGACTGCACTAGCAGAGGACGGGCACAATCGGTGCCCTAGGTGCTATGAGGGAAGCAGCCACACCTGCACTTTGGGAGCTGCGGAAGGGAGTGAGAACCTCACAATGAATGGCGGGCTTCAGAGCAAGGCAGGTTCTAGAGAGAAGCCTAGAGAGAAGGACAGGGGAAGGGGCTCCAGGCAAGAGCAGAAGCATGTGCAAAGGCGGGGAGGAAGGCAGGAACACACAGCTCTTTTTGTAAGCAGGACCCTGTGACATGACAAGAAAGCCAGCCCTGGTGCCACATGCCATGTGGACTCACAGAGACAGGGAGGCCCGTGAGGACTGTGGGGATGAAACCTGGTTCTCTAGTTCCCTGGGCAAGGGCCTTCCCCTCTGCCTCTGTTTCTTCCTCTGTAAAACGCACATAAGCATAGTTCCTGCCTCACCCCGCCAGCGAAGGGCACAAAATGCGCTTGCACCCGTGCTCACCCTAATAGGCCAAGGTGTCCCTGGTGCCGAAGGTGGGAAGCAGTGCTTAGCCCGGAGGGGCAGCTCCCAAGCAAGGCCTGGATTTCCCAAGAAGCCACCCCAAGTTAGTACCGCCCATTCAGCCTCTGGCTGCTCCCTCTTGTGAGCACCGCCCCCCCCCTCCCCCCCCAAGGCCCAGGGCTGTGAAGCCAGCAGCCAGCTCAGAAGCTGGCCTCGACAGTGGCTTCTGCAGACTTGCCCGCCTGGAAGGGAGGTCTTGGTGTGCGCGCTTCGGGGAATCTCAAAATGGTTCCAAAATAATGCACTGTGAAAAGCAACAGCAGTATCCTTGTCCTTCTGGAGAAGGCAGCCAGCGCCCCACTGCCTAACCACAGCCCCTCTTGCCCTATGATCTCACAGTGTGACCACAATCCGCCCACCGCCTCTGTGAACTCAGCTCTGCCCTGGAGCCAGCAACTCAGCAGTGGCAGCGGCATGTGGGCCTGGAGTATCAGGGGGACTCGACTCCCGCCCCCAACCCCACACACACACACTGTCCCCAAATACTACTCTTCCAGGCAAATCTATGCTTGCATCAACTTCCTTCTTGGGCTCACCCCTGGAGGACAGGGATGGGGACGGGCACGGGACTCAAGCAACTGCGGGTCTTCATCAACTATAGGACACATTCTGATCACAAAGATGCTGAGATGTGGGCTGGGGCTTGGGAACCAAGCCTCTTTTAGGCAAGCTGTAAGGGTCAGGCCCTGGCTACACTAGTAGAGCTGGCTGGCAGACTGAGGCGGCTCGGTTAATAGATGGATGGAAGACGGGATGGATGGGAAGCCGATTTCTTTGACGCCTTCACAAGAGCTGGGGCAGGATCTGAGAATTGGCTCACGGCTCCCCGGGTGCCCACACAGCTAGGTTTTCGGTGAGGAATGATTCACAGGATCCCAGGCTGGGAGGGGATGGCAGTTGGAGATCTGGATCCTCCCTCCCTGGCCTTCAGGCTGGTGGTGAATCACCCAGGACAAACAGTGCACAGTCCCTTCTGCAGGGTTTCTAAGGCGAGGATGCCACTGCTCACCTTAGATGCCCATTTTGGGATTTCACCACCTGGATGATCAAAAGGCTCTTTCTAACATCCACAAAGCTCTCCCCTGTGCTGAATGAAACCATGTCAACTTTTTCACTCAATAGTGACCAAGCAATCTGTACTCTGGCCATTAGGCAAGCAAGCCCCTCTTATTCACGGGGGCTGGGGAGACAATGTTGCCTGATGAGAAGGCATGGCCCTGGGAGAGCCAGGCTAAAATTCCAGTCCTGGTGTTTGCTGTCAAGAGGTCTGAAGCAAGTGACCTCAGCTTTCCGAACCAGCGTTTCCTCCACAGCAAGATGCGGCTAATAATGCTTTTCTCTTCAGTAAGGGAGCCATATCACCGACTGTCCAATCAGCACACGTAAGAGTGGAAGTGGGTGCTCTTGATGCATTTGAGCTGCGGTGTTGGCGCGGAATATGGAGCGTGCCACGGACTGCCCGAAGGACAAACAGTTGACTCAGCAGAGGCACAGTCAGCATCTTCCTCAGAAGGGAAGATGGGGAGACTGTCTCACACAATTTGACCATGCCATCGGGAGAAGGACACCATGAAAGAGGGTCACCAACTAAGAGGAAGGCTCTCAGTGGGATGAGCCGACACGATGGCTGCATTGCTACGCTTGTGACCACTCAGGGCAGTGTCTTGTCCAGCTGCACACAGGCTTGCCAGGAGTCAGAAACGACCGGGGGCCAACTAACACCACCACTGAGAAGGACACGACCCAGCAGGCCTTGATGAGGGAGAGCCAGGGTGCGTGGGGCCCTGCTCCTATGGTTTCCAGAGTCTGTGGGAGAGCAAACAGAGGATGGGGGGGGGGGGAACACAAAGCGCACATCCAGCAAACAACAGGTGTCACTGTCGACACGGTAGGCCATGTGGCCAACTGGGCCCTGGAGAGCCGTTTCGCCGTGCTTCTTCCATCACCTGGATCACTCCCTGGTCCTCAAATCTAGATGACAGCGGGGGCGAGTCCTGCCACCCTGGCAAGTCGTGCATTTCAGCCTGGCTTAAGAGATACAAGCGTGTTCAGCATGGACGCTTTGCTTTGTCTCCCCCCAGTCGGCTGAATGACCTTGATTCATGCTTACGTCCATCAGATGCACTCAAGCTCAGCTCAAGTTCCCAGCTGCCTGGAACCCAGACAGACGTTAGGGGCAAGCGGAGACCCCTGGGAATGAGGCAGTAGTTACAAACCCCCTTGCTCCTGTACCTCAGTCTGCTTACAGTGCTGGGGCTTCTCCTGGGGGCTGGATGTGGTCCCCAACCAGCAGGCAGAACAGGGCAGGGCTGACTGGGTCAGGGAAGGGAAGGTGGCTCTGAGGAAAGAGACCCAGCAACCTGAGGCGCCGACGAGAGACCATTCTGAGAGCTGCATTTAATCCAGAGATCTTCCTGCCATTAGGGATGTTGTGAGCTCTCCTGTCTTCCCCTTTACTGGGGCGAGGCAGGCAGGCAGTCTCTTTGGCGCTGACACTTTGATTCTATATGTTTTGTGGTCCACCGTTAAAGCGTATTTTGGGGTTCTGTTTTCAGCTTTACCGTCAAGGAGGCCTGGGACAAATGGCTTCCTCTCCTGCAATTAGGGACCATCAGCCCTGAGGTTAAGAAGCAGCCTGGTGGGAGCGTTAGAGCAGTGTTGTCATGTAAACACACGGAGTCGGGGAGAGTGTGGTCCCTTGAGCCGCGCAGTGCACAAGCCTGGCGCCTGGCCCGGGGCAGTGGGTAGGATGCAGTGAAGAGCGGCATAAGAAGTGCTTGGGCCACCATTATAATCAGTTATTACATTTTATCACCTGAATTTTTTTTATTGCTAACCTTGGGAGTGAGATCTCCAAAGTGTGTCAAGGCAGGTTGCTTGCAACAGGCAGCCTGTTGGAAACGGTCCGCTCACAGGGCAGTTTCTCATCCCGCTGCCGAGGCGGGGGAGTGAGTGGGATGTGGGCCCTCGGTGTGTGGCCCCACCACACCAGGCCACGCGGGGACACTCAGCAGCAGTCCACAGGCGGCTGGGAGAGACCCAAGCCCTGGGGAGGCCGCCTCGCCTCCCAGCGTGCACAGGCGGTCACGTGGAGCGGTGCGCTGGCCTCCCTGTGGGGAGGGGAAACCCGAGCATCATGGAAACTCCTCACAATACAATGTGGAAAAGCAATTTTAAGAATCGTTTGTATTTTAATTTTGAAGCCAAGGAAAACAGTTGGATTTGCTTTTCTTTGTTGGTCCGAGGAAGAAACTGAAGCGCATCGCTTTGATTGGAGTTGAGCTCTTCCCCAGGCCGAGGCGGGCCGGAGTGTGAGGGGGTTATTTCTCTTGGGATACAATTAGTTGAGTAAATACCAAGAAAGCAAAAAATACACAAACCTGTTTCTGCCCATTGAGAACTGCCAAGCTAGCAAATACCTAGGGGCCAGGGACTTGGGATCTTGAAGGAAAACACATGACTTCAGGACCTCGGGCAGCCCAGAGGGCATGATGGCCCTTGGTTGTCAGACAGAGCTGAGTCCCAGGCCCGGCTCATGCCTTCCCTTCCCTGTGTTCCTCAGCAGGTCCCTTAGGCCTCATCCAGGTTTCAGAGTCTTTCTTACTGAAAGAGAGAGCAATGTCCTTGCTGAATTACTTGGGACTGAGCCTGTCTGCCAGGTCCCCAGCACAGTGCCCTCCCTGCCCTTTCTCCTTAGAACCTAATCTGCTTCAAATCACTCCCACTAAGCCCAGTTCCCCTGGTGACAAAAAAGAACCCGGAATCTTGCAGTTTCAGGATCTAGCCCCCTACTAGCAATGCGGCTATAAACCTGACGCCTTTTGGAGCTTCAGCCTCTTCATTCCCCAAACGGGCACTCTAACGGAATGAGATGACGTGCATCCAAAGAGCCTCGTGAACCCGAAAACCTGTAAGCGTAGAAGTGTGAGCTGTCAAGCCCGGCTGACTTCTGAATGTGGTTAGGTGTCGTCAAGTCGGTGTGCAACAGGACGAGACCCCGCCTGGCCCTGGACCATCCGGACCATCCTCACAGCGGCGTGTTCAAGCCCATCGTTGCCGTCACAGTGTCCATCCTCTTCGCTGAAGGCCTTCCTCTACTTTGCCAAGCATGCTGCCCTTCTCCAGGGACTGGTCTTTCCCGATTTTTAATGCACGGCTCACAAGAGGCTCCATGTAGACATCACGGTCTAGAAGGGCATCTGCACATCTCTTGCCTCCCCATCCCGGGCCTGGAACTGTGGGAGACGGCAGGGACACCCGGACAGGCAGGGCCCAGGTAAACCAGTGGGCTGCTTCAAGGCCTGGGCACTGGGACCAGACAGATTGTCTGGGTCAGGGCCCAGCTCACGAGCGGATCAAGTACTCCGAGTCCTCCTCTACAAAACGGGGGCGAGGGCATCTCTTCATGGGGCTACTGTAAGAGCTCAAAGAGATGACCCGAGTGTCCGGCACACTGCCTGCTCTGTCGGCGCTCCGACTGTGGGCTCTGTGAGCACTGCTGTTGTCCTTGCTGCCCTATCTCGAAGAGGTCGGTCCAGTCTTGAGTTTCTGAAGGCACCTCTGCCCCATGGCTAGTGTCCAAGGCAGGTTTGATCATCACCTCCATGGCGAAGGAGAGGCTGAGTCTTTGGGGTCTAAAGTCCAAGTGCACCGAACTTCTCCCAGGAAGCTGTGAGAGCCCATGCAGGAGATAGACGGGAGCCGACTGTAAGACAGGGCAGCCCTCCTGCATCGTGAGGCCTGGAGCCAGCTTGCCTTCCTGGGCCTCCCCGGCAGTTTCTTGGCCACTGGTGGAGGCCAGGGCAGCACCGAGAGCTATTTGTCACCAGGGTTAGCAGGTGAGCAACAGGCGAAGCGGGGCCCGCCCTAGCCGGGGCGGGGGGTGGGAGGGGGAGGGCTGCTTCTCCCCATTGTTCTCAGGCCTGCGCTGCCGCCAGCTCGGGAGCAGCCAGGGTGCCGTTGGAAACCAGGCAAACACGGACAAACTCAGCCTGGTTTCCACTGACATCACTGCAGCCCCAGCTCCCAGCAGAGCCCTACCCGGAGGCACGTGCGTGCCTTTCTCCTGGCGGCTGGAGAGGCTTGTGCCGGGCCCACCCCTCTCGGGCTTTGTCCTTTAAGTGGAGTAAAGCTCGGCATGGTCTTGCCCTGGAGCACAGGGATGGTTTTGTAACCGCTCACTGGCTGGCACAAGGTGGAGCCAGGACCCAGCCCTTTACCTGGGAAGCCCGCAAAGTGCCCTGGGGAGATAAAAATCTTCAGGTCCTGTGCCAGGGTTGTGAGGTCCCAGGGTGGCACACAGAGTTGGCACTTGACGTCTAAGCCTTCAAGATAGGGAGCTTCTGAGGTGTCCTGAATGGAAGAGGGACCCGATCTGGCAGCTGTCCTGATTGCTCTGGCTGCTGCCTTGGGAACATCTTGGGGTGCGGTGGGGGAGGGTGGGCAGTGCAGGAGCAGGGGTCCCAGGTAGGAGACAACTGACAGAGTTTCGGCAAGAGGTAAACACGGCTGTGCAGAGTAGTGGCAGAGGGAGTGAAGGCAATCAGCAGGATTCTGGAAATAGTTCCAGGAAATTGCTATTCTAATGTGGTGGATCCCAAAGAAAGAGAGAAAGCGGGCTGAGCCCCGGTGGCGTAGTGGTTGTGCGCGGGACTGCGGCCCACTGGGACGGAGGTTCCATTCCAGCAGTGGGGCTGGGCCTCCTACTCCCACCACCGGAGAGCAGTGATGCCCCCCCCCCAAAAAAAAAAAAAAAAAGAAAGAGAGAAAGGAAGGGAGACAAGGAAGACTCTAAAGCTTTGGGGTCTGGCCAACGTCAGGAGTGGAGATTCCACTCACTAATAGCACAGGAAAAACCGTGGGGAGACAGATTGGGGTGGAGGTGTAGGGTCAACCAGGAGTGCATCTTTGGGGCTAGGTTAATTTTGAGATGTCTAGCAAATATTTGGGAGTGTCACAGAGGCAGTTAGACGGATTAGTCTGGAGTCCAGGGAAGGATCTGGGTTGGAGAGGGGGCGTGGGATGAGCCTGTGGAGATCACCAAGGCCAAGGAGAGGTCGTGCTGGGGACTGGGCCCCGGGACATGAAGAGGGCAGGCCTGAGCCAACTCGTGAAGGCCCAGCCGGTCAGGCCGCAAGGAAGGGTGGCGTCCTGGGAAGGACCTTGGAGAAGGGAATGGATGCCCTGTCTCACACCCTGCCGAGAGGCAGAGCACTAGTGGGAGGAGGGTCAAAGTGAAGACCTGTGGGTCTGGACCCTGGGGCAAAGGCCGGACCGGAGTGGCAGCCAGTGACAAGGGGGAAGAGAAGGCCTGCTAGCAGAGAGACTGGACATGGCAACACCGGGGAGTTGGTCAGAGGAACGTAGCTACGACAGCTGAGGCAGGATGGCGGTCAGGGGGAGGTTTTGTCTAAGTGACAGAAATAGCTGCACACTTGAAGGAAACACACCATCGTGCAAGAGAGATGGGGAGGGCTGCTGGCGTGATGACCTTGAGCAGGCCAAGGGGGCCCGGGGTGCACCCGTTCCTGCCCCCCTCTCTGTCTAACTCCTACTCATCCCTCAAGGGTCAGTGTAAAGGTCACTTTCTCAAGGAAGTGTTCTCGACCTCTCTGAGTAGGCCAGCTCCCAGGTCATACCCTTTCATGGCATGTGACACAGCTGTTTCACAGCACTTGGAAATGGTTATGATGTGGAAGCTCTTTGAGGGCAGAGGCTGGGCCGGCCGGGTTTCCAGCAGTAGCTCCAGCAGCCAGCACATGGTAGATGTCCAAGGGGGCAGCCCGCGAAGGAATAAATGGTCCCAGAATAGAACTGAAACAAACCCCCAAGCACGTGTCTGTTTTCTTGCTCCCGTCTGGTTTCATCACGTTGCCATGATCGGGATCATGCAGTTACTGGCTATTGCAAATATTTGGATTCAGAGGAGCTCAGTTGTTTGTTCCTGTTTGGGCTCTGTAGCTTGGCTAACACACAGACTGCAGCCACGTGACCGGACACATCCTCCCACTGATAATGCCCACTACAAAGCAAACACATTCTATACTGTCTCGCAGCTCACTCGTTGAACACAGATCTGCCAGAAGTCGGCTTGGACAACATCCTAGGGGTCGGACATAGCAGCTGGCCTCGCACAGCTTCACGTCCTGCATAAGAGCGCACACACACTCTCTCTCTCTCTCTCTCTGTCTCTCACTCTGTCTCTCTCTCGACTGCTCACGAGTGTGATAGATGTTACCAACTCCATGGGGTTATGTGGATGGGGGAGATCAGTCTAAGGAGTCCAAGTAGGAGGAGAAAGGAGGCTGAACACCCCTTCCACGACCTCCTCTCCCCAACTTGAAAGCTGCCCAGTGTGGTTCTCCAGCGGCAGGCGAGGCGCAGAGCTGGCTTCAGGAGCGGCAGGGCTGTTGCCTCAGGCCTTCAGAGATCCCACGTGCCTCCCTTTCACCATGTGGTTCTGCTGGGGCCTCTGTCCCCTCCCGTGCTTTCCAGGGGGCGGCCCTCCTCTCCGACTCCAGCAGAGGAGAGCTGGCCCTCCCAGAGATGCATTTCCCAGCACGTTCTCCCTGGAGAGAAGGCGGAGGCCACTCATGGTCCCGGGGACACCCCTGACTTTCCCGTTCGGTTTCCTTCCGCAGATTCTACTCCCCAAGGACAACCGCTTTGCAAGGACCATGAGCCCGCTGTGGGTGGCGTGCTGGTGGCTGGGACTGCTGGCCACCGTGGGCGCTGCCACGGGCCCGGAGAATGGTTCCGAGGGCTCGGAGGAGGAGGGCACGCCCCAGGAGTTCATTTACCTGAACAGGTACAAGCGGGCCGGCGAGTCCCCGGACAAGTGCACCTACACCTTCATCGTGCCCCAGCAGCGGGTCACGGGCGCCATCTGCGTCAACTCCAAGGAGCCCGAGGTGCTCCTGGAGAACCGCGTGCACAAGCAGGAGCTGGAGCTGCTCAACGGCGAGCTGCTGAAGCAGAAGCGGCAGATCGAGACGCTGCAGCAGCTGGTGGAGGTGGATGGCGGCATTGTGAGCGAGGTGAAGCTGCTGCGCAAGGAGAGCCGCAACATGAACTCGCGGGTCACGCAGCTCTACATGCAGCTCCTGCACGAGATCATCCGCAAGCGGGACAACGCGCTGGAGCTCTCCCAGCTGGAGAACAGGATCCTCAACCAGACGGCCGACATGCTGCAGCTGGCCAGCAAGTACAAGGACCTGGAGCACAAGTACCAGCACCTGGCCACGCTGGCCCACAACCAGTCGGAGATCATCGCGCAGCTGGAGGAGCACTGCCAGCGGGCGCCCGCCGCCCGACCCATCCCCCAGCCGCCCCCCGCCACACCCCCCCGGGTCTACCAGCCGCCTACCTACAACCGCATCATCAACCAAATCTCCACCAATGAGATCCAGAGTGACCAGAACTTGAAGGTGCTTCCGCCCACGCTGCCCACCATGCCCACTCTCACCAGCCTCCCGTCCTCCACAGACAAGCCGTCCGGTAAGTCCTTCTCAGATCCCTTTCCATCTGGGCCTTGGAGGCACCAAAGCAAGGGGGACGGGGGCGGGGAGGGGGGTACCGTCTTCTTCAGACAGGCGCTTGCGAGCAGTGCTTCGAAGGCAGGAGAATCTCAGGAGGGAACAAGCGCTCTCAGCCTGCGAGGAAAGAGGCCTAGGCCTTCCGTTCTCTGGGTTCCACAGCGGAGGGTCTGTGTGGGCTCACAGGAGGTCTTCCTGCCAGCTTGTGTATATGCCAGGCTCCAGGGCCGTGCCTGGCAGAGAGCAGGTGTTCCCTAAGGACGCCAGCAAATAAACAGCAGGCCAAGAGAGAAGAAAGAGGGATCGCTTTAGAGGTATGGCAAACTCATTGCAGGGACCAGGGAAGGGAGTACCTCCGAAGTCCACCAACTTCCAAGAGTCTGCTGCTCTCTAGACGGCTCAAGGGCAGTGCAATATATCCGTCAACATATGCCGTCTCTCAAAATGTGGTGGTAATGCTCAGAATGCCAATGGGGGGCGGCGGGGGGGGGAGGGGGGAGCAGACGAGTGTCGCTGGTGGAGAGGAAGAAGCCGCTGTAGATGCTGAAGTGTCACCAGGAGGGGATTCTCATGTGTATGATACCATGAACCCCTGGACAAGTGGCCGGAAGCTTGGACAAGCTAAGTAGCTTGCTTATGGGCTTAGGGTCTCACTGATGCTGTTTTATGGAAGGGGTGGCTCCTCTGGGCTCTAGGGCTCTAAGAGTCCGCTCTCCTGTGGGGAGGCAGGCTCCCCTGACCGAATGTTGGCACAGCCCATCCAGGACCCTACTGGGCCCTCCAAATACACCGTCACACAAGAACTAGAGGAGCCTGCGCAGAAACAAGCCACATCTCTGCAGTCGGGGATTTGGGTGCCATGCGGTTGTAATAAACAGGAAGCATTTTTTTTTCTGTGAAATAGCCTGTTGTACTTCACCCTTTTGAAAATCACCCCCCAGTCCTGGGAAGCACTGCTTCTTGCTAATCACAGAAAACACTGTACTTGAGTTTGGCGGGTGGCCAGTGCAAAGGAGGAGGGTGACAGTGCAAAGGAGGAGGGTGACGCTGTGGGCAGGTCGGGGTCCGAGGGGGAGGGGAAGGCAGATGTAAGGCCTGTAACACCTTGAAAGAAAGGCCTTCACTGGAGGAGGGGGCGCTGCAGTGAGAATACGTACTTTGGAGCCAACTGATCTAGGTTTAAACAAGGCAAGACACTTTGTCCCTCTGACCCTGTCTCCTCATCTGTCCACTGAGGATTAAACTAGGGCCCACCTGAGGATTAGGACACACACACACACACACACACACACACACACACACACCCAGTATCAAGTACAGTGCCTGTCAATGATAAAGTTCAATGCATGGCAGCCTTTTGTCTTCTTTGGTCTTGATCTCTTTATCTTAAAACAAGGAAATTAAAATATATAAGGAGTCCCTTTTTAGCGCTGGTTCTCTGCTGCTGCTGACTGCCCCATCTGTACATGTGTTCGTATTAAATAAACCAACGCTGAGGGGGAGGGAAGGGTGTGCTTATGTGCCTTGGTAGAAGACCCAGGGGGTGAATGCAGCCTGGAGCAGCAGATGAGGGTTCGACTGAATGTCAGTTAGCATCTGAACGGGAGGCACACTGGTCTCAATGGTTCCTCACTGGATCCTTTTTCTCCCCAGCATCTCTGGTCAGGGCGTCCCTGAGTGGACCTGAAGAGCTCAGAATGCTGTGTATGACTCAGTACTTGGGTTTGCATACAGGCGCCAACCCTTGTTAGTTGTTAGTTCTCGATAAACTTACACAGTCCCTCTGACGTCTCAGTTTTCTCCTCTGTAAATGGGGGCAGGTGTTCTTCACCGTCACAGGACTGTTGTTGGGAACCCAATGACATCAACTATGTCAAAGTATGCCACGTGGTACAGCTACTTGGTGCCCATCAGAGCCTGAAAAAGGGGGCAGGTGAAAGACTGGTCCCTGGTCTCCAGAAATGTCGTCAGGTGGAAGGAATGGATGCATGGATGGATCTGGGATCCATTCAGTGCTCACTCATTCTTTGATTCCATGTGACCTCTAGCATGACAAAGGATCTCTGGGAGGCAACTTCCAGCAGGGCCAAAATGTTCAGAACAGTATGAGAATTTATTTTAGGCTAAAAAGTACCTGAAATACAGAATTTGGTGCAACACTGGTTTGTGTGGTCACTGAGGCAATATAGTAAGGTGCTGGGTGACCCATGAGGGGTGTGTGGGAGTCTTTGGCGGGGGGGGGGGGGGGAGGACAACAATCAGTGAAGTGGAAGGGAAAGGCAAGGTAGGGGTAAGACTTTCTGCACTACATCTTTAAGGATGTGTAAAAGCTCACTAGGTAGACGTTTGAAAGCTGAGTTACTCGTGGGGACCTCGGGTGGAGCAGGAGGCCATGTGCAAAGGCCCAGGAGTACTGGGCTACTCTGACACCTCCACTAGTTCTGGCCCTGCATCTTCAGTGAGACAGGCCACATGTGGCACAGGCGAGGGGGGCCTGTGTGCTGTGGGTGCCTCCAGGACCACTGTCCTCACCACACCCCTCTCTCCCCAGGTGGGGAAGCACCCTGGTACGGGAGAAACGTGGATGTGCTAGAGGGGACTTCCCTCCCACCCATCTTCTGCTCCTGCCTTCTTTCTGAATTTTTAGCGAAGCGCTCACGAATGTTGGCACTTGATCATTAGTGACAGACTCCTGGCCACCCATTCTTGGCTGATTACCTACACAAGGCTGAGCCCTGACTGTGGACAATCAAGGGGGTGGACAGCGCCACCAGGAGAATGACTGGAGAGGGCCCTGTTTACTCCATCCAGTCTTCTGTCCGGCTCCAAGGGGCTGATGTGGGCATGACCAGATAGATCCATAGCAGCCAATCACCAGAGAGCTCTTATCAGGCCTGTTCTGAGAGCTCGCAGGGCTGGCGCTGGCCTTGGGAGACAAGGCCCGCTCTGTGTTCTCTCCCTCAACGCAGTCTTTGTTCCAGAAGGCATCACTCAGTCAGAGAACACCTTTGCAATTAGACATCTTTGCACCCAAGCCTAGGCCTCCCGAGAAACTTTTCATTTGGGCAGCCTCAGAGCCATGGCTTTTCTCCCATGGTCTGAGCTGCCCAGCCCCCAGCACACCCTCTCCCCGGGGACTGAGAGCGCGTGGTGTGCTTATCTGAAAATGCACTCACTGGCATGTTCCCAGCCAGAGACAGGAACGGGCTGGCCCCAGGCCAGGCGGGGCAGCAGCTCTAATTCCTTGGCCTCTCACCTGTGTTCCTCCTTGCTTACTCACATCTGGCCAGGCTGGCGCAAATGTGGCTCACGGGGAGGCTTGGCCCATGGGTTGCTTACTGCCTCCCACCCTCTCTGTGCCACCCCCAACCCCACCCACGCCCCACTCCCCATCTTCTCTTCCTACACACATACACACACACACACACACACACACACACACACACGTCAACCAGGTCTGTCAAGAGGAAGGTTGTAGGGGTCATTCTCGAAGACGCAGAGGGAAAGCACAGGGTCGGTATTGGGCTCCGACTCTCCCATCGCCCAGGGCGAGCCACACACGTGTTTACAAACCCTCCTGCCACAGCTCCACCCTAGAGACCCGCCAGGCAAGGACAGGCAGTGCTAGCGCCAGCCGACCCCGAAAGGCTCTTCTGAAATGACTTCAGAATCCGAAAGGAGTGTGGACTTCTGTAGCAGCTGCTTTCTCTGCTGGTGTAGAGAACACAGCCAGCTCAGTCTGCTTCCCACTGTGCGCCCACAAAATCCCTCTCTCACGCACATCAAAACCGCTCAAATCGACCAAGTCACAACTCATCCCTAAACGTGCAACTTCCAGGAGATAGGGGTCCAGAAAGGCTATGTAACTTCCCAGAGTTTTCACGGCTAATAAGGGACCCAAGTCAAGACTGTCTTAACCACTTGTGGGGCTCCCCATCCTGGAAAGGTTAGAGGGGAGTGTGTGAAAAATCCCTCTCTGAACACTCGACTCAGCCCCAAGTCCCTTCCTGGGACCTGACCCTCTATCACCGTTTCATGGCACCAGGCTCCCAATGGCTCCTTGAAGAAAGAGTTCTGGGCACAGAGCTGGTGAAGGAGGGTGCTATGAGAAGTCTCTTGGTTCCAACAACAAACAAGGCAGTCCCTGAGAGCCCACCCGCATCGTATCACCCCCCTCCTCCTGCCAGCCCTCAGATGGAGCGTGCATGATGCACTGTGTTGTCAGTTGTTTTCGAATCTCAACACACTCTCTGGGCATGGCCCGGTCTCAAGCCCTGATTTCTTTCAGCATGTTCGTTCGAGATGTAGAAATACCTGCAGATTGGATCTGCTCTCAGGGCCACATTTGGCAGCAACTGTGTTGCTTCACTGATCACCCACAGCATAGGTAGAAGCCACCCGCCCCTCTCGCAGATGCACGCAGCCAGAAAGGTATCATTAATTTAGATAAGCATGTTTTCCTAGATAGATTTCTCGCCCTCATTATTTCATATCCCTCTGTAAGGTAGAAAATATGTATGTTAAATTGTGGTTCCCTCGCTTAATGGCATGTTTTAAAATAGAAAGCAGGGTGATATGGAACTGTGATTTCCATTCTTTCTGGCAGTCGGGCACTCTTCCATCCTGGTTAGAAGAGGTCCCGGGTGCGTGCAGAGTGGCTCCAGCAGCCTGGGCATCAAGCCCCAGGCCTGGGCAGGGCCGGAGAATTCGACTCAACTCGCTCACTGCCGCCGAGTCGATTCTGGCTCACAGGGAACCTACAGGACAGGCTAGAACTGCCCCTGTGGGTTTCCAAGACTACAGGAGCCTCCGTTTTCTCCTACAGAGCAGCTGGTGGTTTTGAACTGATGATCTTGCAGTTACTAGCCCGACCATGTAGCCCACGGTGGCAGTCTCATGATGGTGAGAATGACTTCAAGTCACCACTGCTTCTGCCGGATGTCGCTGAGGCTGAGGGAAGCCCCACATCCCCGTGCCCTGCCCCCACGGTGTGTGCAGTTTTCACTGTGCTGCCCGGTTGTGTGTTTTGATCCACGGCATTTCATTGTCGAACAAAATAAAGATTCCAAAGATTCATCAGAAGCTACGTAGTCCAGAGACATTTCAAAGAACATTCTTGGCTAGTTTCTTCGTAAACAAAAGCTACTCAAGTTCAAGGAGGGTCATCGTTCACTCTTCTTGGTTTGCTTTCTCTTTTCCGCCGCCTCTGGCACCTTCGGGGACATGTCACAAAGAGTCTTTTGAGTGTGATGGAAAGCTAGCCCTCCACTTCCCAGGCAGTTTTCCCAGGAGGACCTTGGGCTACCCGCTCAGCCCCCGCCAGAAGATAAACTATCAGCTTGTCCTTGCAGAAGTCTGAGGGTCTGGCACCCTGTGGCCTGGAAATCCCTGCTGTTTAGCGCCGGGCAAACCAAACTGAAGGTGCTCTGGGGCCGGCTCACCAGTCACTAGGTAAATTGCTGTGGTGAATGTATACATGCAGCAGACGACTTTAACTCTAAGAAGCCACACAGCAAAGATGAACACGGGAGAATTAAGCTGACTGACTTCACATGACAGATCACTTGAACCAAAGCTGACTGAATGCACTGAGCCCAGGGGGGCAATCGCACCATGATTGTAGGAGGCCTGAGAGGCGCTTCCCAGGAGCTTCTATCAGCATCGGTGAAGCAGGGGAGACCTGCTTCGTCATGGCTGCTTCCCTCTCTGCTCCCCCCACACCCTGTGCTGACAGGGGAAGGAGACAATATTGGAATACACCTTGAGGGCCCGGGACCTGCACCTCAAGAGGGGTCCATGTAGCTACAGGGCTTTGAGTACTCTGGTGTTAACCTTTCTTTATATATATATAAAAAAATTCTCTTAGATTTCTTGATCCTATTAGTTTAAACTACTTTGAATACAAAGAAAATTTTTGATAAGAAGACACTATTCTGATTTAAATGACAAATACCATAGTTTAAAAGAAGTAACGATGAAATTAAGTCATTTTAGATGCTATCTCTAGGTTGACATCTAACAGAACAGAAAATCCAGCCTGGGCATACTCCCAGACAGGCTATGCAGGCTCCCAGGCTCTCCCACTGGCTGAGTTCCTCCTCCCAGACTTGTTCTGGATGCTGATGATTGCATGCTCCTTTGTTAGGGACCCTGTTTGCAGAAGAATTTATATCATTGGTTCTCAAACTGGAAAGAACAGCACTAAGAAGTCAGAAGGGCCGCAGCAGGTCAATCCCGAGGATGGATACGGACATGGGATGCACAAAGTGACCAGGAGTCCAACACATGCCCATTGCCTTGCCACGGCTCGGGACCCCAGCCAGCCCAACGGGGTGGAACAGAGCTGCAGTGTGATCCCACACTCAGTCCCTTTCTCAGCTGTATGAATCCCCTGTCTATCTACCTACCCACTTCCTCTCTACACCCACTGCCATTGAATCAGTTCTGACTCACACCAACCCTATCTAGCATTTCAAGACGGTACATCTTTCTGGGAACAGACAGCCTCATCTTTCACCTGTGGAACACCTGGTACATAGCACCCAATACCAGACCCACAGTCTTACCAGGACAACACCCCCCCCCCCCAAAGCCAAGCATTTAGAAAATAAAATGATGACCAAAAATTAAAAAGTCAACCCAGGCCTAAACTGATCCATAGGCATCCCAAGGAGAATTAAACAGCTCTTCTGTGGTTGGAGAAGGCTTCCTGGAGGAGGTGATGAGGAAGACCGAGGGACTATAAAATATGTTCTTAGAGCCACTGCCAGCAATCCTCAAGGACCATGACCAGGCTTCATGTGAAAGTCCTGTTTTCAGAAAAAGGACATTGTATGTACCAGGGTTTAAAGCTCACAGTTGTGTGGTCAAAGCCCATGACAAATGGGGTTTGTAAAACGGCAGAAGAGATGACAAAGAGAGCTTTGTAAGCGTTTAGAAAATAAAACGATGATCAGAAATTAAGAGTCAACCCAAGCCTACCTAAATGGATCCTGTCTTATAAAGGGTTAGTCAGTTGGCCGACCACACGTGGGTAAGTACCCAGTGTCTGGGGCTGCAGTCACAGGTCTGATAAGCTCTTCCACACTATGCCTGCAGACGAGCACCTCTGGACTCTGGCCAGAGTGGGGCTGGGTCACATTTCCATCACCGGGCACAGGGAGACTGGGTGCATCACTTACGTCTATGTCCCCTGGACACCCACACATCCCAAAGACGTTGCACCTTGATAATCTAATCTCATTTCAGTTAGTTAGGTTTTTTTTTTTTATTGCTTTGAAGTTGCTGTTTCTCCTCCTGCACAGACACCTGGAATGTGCTATTTGGGGTGTAATGTAGCAAATTTCTGCTTACTCTGAGGTCAAATGGGCAGAACTAGGGTCCCTTTTAGCCCTTCATGGGTGCTCAGAACTTTTATTTGGGAAGCAGGTCTTGGAGAGTATCAAGTGCATTGGAATATACCAACCTCACACATCTAATATAATTTTTACTATTAAAAATTTTAAAGGATTTTAAGAATTTTGCTTTTCAAATTATTTGGCCAAGAGTAACTCAATTAATTTATGGTTGGCTCTGATTTCTCAGCAAACATTAAGCAATGCTCAGGAAGCCTTGGGAAGTGAGAAAAATCTAACCTAGAAATTGTTTTCAAAAGCAGTAACGTTTTTATGGAGACTAAATTCAACAATTATATGAACTTGACAAGATGTTAGGCTTTGTAGCACTTAATTACACACTTGCAAATTTTGATTTTGCAATTTTCGTTTCATGATTTAGAACCCATAAAAATTTTCTCAGGCCTCAAACATTTTCATAAACTTCTGAGAAGCGTGTCAGCCCCGGGCACCGTGCCCATGGTGCCTGAGGACTACAGCTACCGCAGCGGCGGTGGGCACAAGTATCTGGATCTTTCCTCCAAATGGACCTGAAATGATCTGTAACATCCACTCGTGGGCTTTGATGCCGCTTGGAAAACCTTTGGGAAGAGCTGAGATGTTCCTAAGTTTGGGTTATTGAGTGTCCGCTGGCTCAATGAAATGGGAGGGTGGATGAAGAATAGACCAAGTATGTCCAGAAAAAACAACAACAACAGTATTTCCCCAAGCCTTCCGAATAAATAAGACTCGAAGCAGATTGCCCACCTGCCACCTCCCCCCTGCCAACCCGAGGGCCTGTCCTGCCCGCCCATGGGACATCCAGCAAGCTGGGATGCTGGCTGGGGTGGGCACTCAGACCTAAGGTGTCCTTGGCATCCGGATGTATCAATTTGGCGAGGAAATGGCAGATTCAATTTCAACAACTAGTCACTTCTCCTGTTAGAAAAATGTCTCAGGGAACGGTGCAGAGGCTTTTTGGAGACAGACCATCGGTGAGCAGAGTACGTGAAAACAGTGTCAGGTGAAAGCAGAATGAATATGACAGAGGTCTCTCCTCATGCCCGGTGTGAATGAATGCATTCAAAGTATCAGCTTCTCGGGAGTTTCCCACTTTGCTGGCCTCAGCCACACTATCTGGACGTCCGTGTCCAGTGACTTGCAGCTGGGCTTAGGGGCTAAAGAGGCCTGGCAGACTGCTGGCTAGACACGTGATCCGATTAGCTCATGGCCAGGAAGGACTCTGCTCCTCGCCCCATGCCTCAGGCGCCACCCCTGCCCCTCCTCACACAGCACTTTCTCCCTACTTCTCTGGCAATCTTATCAGAGGTGTCGATCTGTTTCGTTAGAGCCTCAGACGTGGAGCGGGAAGGATCCTTACCCTGAAAGCTGAGGCAGGCAGCTCAGGAGCCCCACTGAGCCTGGACCTGAATAGGTAGGTAAGTTGAGCCACAGCTGGGTCTACAGAGCCAGCCATCCCAGGTACACAAAGAGGATGGAACCCTGAGGCCTGGCCCCAAAAGAAGTGAGCTCTCAATCTGGCGCCAAAAGAGTGGCTCCTGGTTCCTTTGATGAGTGTGCTTCCTGGGTGCTCAATCCCTCTGTCATGTATGACACTCACCAGGGGTTTAGCCTGGAGCCTGGGGAGCCCATTTACAAGTAACCCTTGCTCCCCAGGTCTCCTGACACCAACCCTCCATGTCTGCATACCCCATTATGTGCTGCTTTAGGCGCCACAGGGGTTCAACACGGCCATGGCAGCTGCGCTTCCTTCCCCGTGGAACATTCCTGCCACAGCTCTGCCAGGTGTATAAATATAGTCTTTATCGAGATGCGGCTGGAGCAGCCATCACACCCCGCACCTCAGCACTGCTGGGTTAGTGTTGGCCTGGTGCATGGGGCAGGGCTGTCCTTTCAGAGGAGGAGCCAAGTAAAACACCGCCCAGCAAAATACACTGTGCCCTGTGCCCCCTTGGAAATGCAGCTTCATTGACAGAAAGGGGTGGGGGAAGGATGCCAGTCTTCACCTCAAGATAGCTTTGGGGCCTTCTCTGACTGAAAATACGCCTTGGTGGGAAGTGTCTATTAACAAGTCATCTTACATTCCATTTTTTGGAAATTCAAAAGCAAAATCACAGCACCTTGGGCAGATACAGTTAGTGATGCATGTGAGAGAGAAAGAAAGAAGAAATCGATCTCACTGAGGACCAGTGCCAGGTGTTCTCTCTCAAGTGAAAATCAAACAGATGTGGTTCCATTCATTTCACAGGAGAAGATATGAAGGCTTAGAAATCTACCCCAAAGCCACAAAGATTTGAGTCGGTGACTCCACCTGCATTAGAGCCCAAAGCACCTGACCCCAAGCTTGGTGTCTTTCTTGACCACCAACCACCACCACCTCCACCACCCTGCCTGCCTCCTTCCTTCCATCATGAATTCTTGACTCAAAGCCACACACCATTGGGTCCTTGACAATGGCATGTCTATATAGCAGCTATAGGCTCTCATCAAAGCGGGGAGGGGGTAAGCTTTGACTCAGTCGTATTAATAGTGTCACATGGTCACCCCCCCCCCCCCAATTTTTTAATGCCAACTGTGTTCTGACCACTTTTCATCCATAATTTACATTTCTGACCTCTCCCTGGCTGAGTCCTGTAAAGGTAAGACGGGACTGGGCTGACAGTGCTCTGAGGGTTTCTGAGGGGAACAAGAGTTTGGAAATGGTTTTTGGTGAAGGCTAATGGAGTCCTGGGTGTCAAGTGAAGTGCAGGGTGCAGAGGACACAGGGAAGATTTGATTCTAAAGAGAGAAAATATTTACAGTAAATGCTCCTTTACTCTCTTACATCTGCCCCAGGATCTGGGAAAAGGTGCCCCCAAACCTTAAAGGGAATAAAGACTTGTTCAATTGCTTATAAAAACAAAAAAGGGAAACAACTTCTACATTCTAAAGGCACAAAAAGTAATTTTAAAAATAGGCCAAAGACACTAAGAAGGAGATATTAAAGAGAACTAAATCAACAGAAAGCTTTAGATTCTAGAACTTCACCAAAGAAGACGTCTGCATTAAGAATGGTTTTAACTTGCCTGACGGGCAAAGATGAAAAGCAACCGCAGAGTCGGAGAGCGATGCCAGCCTGGATCCCCCTTGTGGACCCGACCCCACTTCCCTGTTCCCCTGGGGCCATCGATCAACCAGAGTCTCTCTGTCGCAGTTCCTCATCTGCAGAAGGGACTGTCCTGCCTATGGCATCAGGGTGGGGAGAGGCAGGCTGGTCATGTAGGTAGGGCTTGGGTGAGGGCCTGGCACGGAGTAAGTGTGCAGTGTGTGTTGGCTGGAACTCTCCTGGTGGTGCTGCAACTTCAAGGAGCTCCGGGGGCGCACGTGGTGGAGCATCCAGAAAACTCAGCCCATCAGCTGCGCCGTGCGAGCAGCCATCAGGCCATCGGCTGACCGAGAGCCGCCTCTGTGGTCACCAAGGAGTCCTCGGGGTGCCGTGGGATAGGAGGAGGGCTGGTGGCAGCAAGGTGGGTTCCGGTGTGCATGGTCGCCCTGAGTCGGGATCAACTTGAAAGCACGCAGCAATCAAAGCACTCTTTAGACCCAGGAGCTCGTAACCTGGGGCCTCGAGTCCATTTGCCAGGTGAAACGGGGCACGATTTGCTGCGCCTCCGCCTTTCTCTGATCGAGGGTCCAGCACTTTCTCCGACTTTTCACAGGGATCGGTGACTCCCAAACATTTCTGCCTTTTAAAGAGACCTCTGTGTGGCAAGGTCAAAGGTAAAGCTGAAACCATCCGGAGAGCACCCACAAAAGCAGCTCTGGCTGGGAGCCAAGAAGTCCATCTGCCACTCTCCCAGTGGCCGCCAGAGCCTCCCCCTCCGTGACACCTTCTTCAAAACCACTCTTTACCTCTGAAGTCTGCCAGGCGCTCCTGCGAGGGTTCAAACAGCAGTAAGACGTCTGGTGGCTGATCTCCAGCGGGCGGCGTCACTCTGCGGGCAGGAGCCCGGATCTTGGGTCACAGGCACCCCACCCCCCTCAAGGGGCCTCTCCTGTGCTCTGATTTGGTGGGAGGCCCCCACACGACTGGTGCGCTCTGCTCCAGCTGTCGGGGACAGACTCCCATTCTCTGCCCTGGTCTCTAGGGCTCTGGGCGGAACACAACTGAAACCATTTACTCCTTAAATGAATGCTCCTTCTGGAGGTCTGGCCTTGGCCCCCCTCCCCCAGCCCCCACCCCCACTCCCTTGCCCACCCCCCACCCTTCCCTCCCCCGATCCCGGACGGCTCCTGAAGGAGGCGGAAAACAAGAAGTGGCACAAGGCATGGACGGAAGCAGCTGCTTGTGCTACACCTGTTGCCCAGCGTGGGTGTGTGAAGTCCTGCCCATCTGTTGGAACCTGAGCGTCGGGGGAGGAGTAGTGAATGACCCAGGAGAAGCCTCTTCCTGGAGCACACAGGGAGGAGCCCTCCTGGGCTGTCAGTGGGGGGGGGGGGGGG
>PVJH01030366.1:0-24897 GCA_004026705.1 Nesogale talazaci
TTTGATGAATTTCAGACTAAAGAACTTTGTAGAATTCTTCAATATCTTTATAACTAGCTATGGCAGTTGGTGCATAAATTTCAATAACCGCTCTATTAACTGGCTGGCCTTATAGTGTAGAGGTGTACCTGATGACTGAGAGTATTATACTTCAAGATAGATCTTGCTATTTCTTTTTAAAGATGAATGAATGTGATGCCATTCCTCTTGAAGTTGCCACTAATGACATAGTAAACCACATGACTATTTAATTCAAAATGGTCAACACCAGACTGCCTATGCAAAACTATTTCACATTTTAAAGTGAAAAACCATTGGTAAATATGTATATGTAGGTACATATGCATTCTATAATTCTTTATAAGGTTAAGAATAGAGAGTAACATTAATTTCAATGACCATAGAATTATACTATTAATTAGTAAGAATCAATATATTAGTGATCACTGGCAGTGAGAGTAAGGAGGAAAGGAAGAGTTATTGCATAAGGAGTACTGAGTTTCTTTTAAAGTATTGATGGAAGCATCTGGAAATAAACATTGAGGATGGTTTCATAGTATGATGAATAAAATTAGGGCTGAGCCCCGGTGGCGTAGTGGTTGAGTGCGGGACTGCGGCCCACTGGCTTGACGGTTCAAATCCAGCAGCAGCTCTCCAGGAGCACGGCTGGGCCTCCCAGTCCCACTAGAAGGTAGTCATGCCAAAATAAAAAAAAGTGTCACTAAATTACCCATTTAAAAAAAATGTGGAAATGCGAGTGAAGGGAATAGTGACACTGGGAGGGGGGAGGGATGGTGGAGTAGAAAGGGGGAACTAATTTCAGGGATCTACATATAATCTCTCTGGGGCATGGCCAACAGGGAAGTGAGTGAAGGGACACATTGGAGAGTGTACGATATGAAATAGCAATTTGTAAATTATTAAAGGTTCATGGGGGGTAGGAAGAAAAGGAAATATGGGGAGGTGGAACTGGGGGCCTAAGTGAAAGGAGGATGTTTTGAGAGTGATGATGGCAACAAGTGTTCAAATGAGATCTGCTTACAATGTATGGATCGTGAGGGGAGGTGTATGAGTACCCAATAAAATGATTCATTTAAAAAAAAACGGGACTGGGGGAAAAGAGGAGCTTTTTTTTTTTTTAAAAGAGGAGCTTATACCAAGCATTGAAGTGGAAAATGTTGTGACAACATGTGTGCAAATGTGCTTCATACAGATGATGTACTGAATGTTATAATAGCTGTAAGAGCCCACAATAAAATTCTTTTTAAAAAAAGAAATAATGAAACGCTAATATTTTGTTTGATATATTTTTTTCAGAATCATTAAAATTCAAATCACTTTATAAATGAGGGAATGTTGAAGCAATATGAAAAGTCAGATTGTGATAATCTATCAATTTCTCCAATAGACGTCTCTGTAGTCTAGGAAGCATTTCTACAGAATTGTGAGCATAGGGGGAGGGAGAAATCCTGTTAAAACCAACAGTAATTTTGTACTCATTTAATGAGTACACTAAAATATCAAGTACACTGTCCCGTGAGCATAGATTTAAGAAATGGATGAATCTTTGTAAGATAAACAATAAAAAAACATGTCATCTAATGACTTTTTGATTCTGGTAAGAATGGATAAATTTTATTTCAATTTATTTTCTCTCATGTAAAAAGCTCAGCCAAACATATTTCTTTCTAGATTAAACTATGTGTCAAAGCCCTGCTAAATTTGTCTTAAGGCTATTATCCTGGTCTAAAAAATGTAATTTTATACTAGTCCAGAATTGTTGATCTGTTTTTGCATCCAACATGAGGTGCAATGCAGGGGGGTGCCTGAACAATCCATCTCTAATTCTATTTCTTTCTCCCCTCAGGCTCCATACCGTACATTACGAAAGTAAGTATCTATATTAGTTTTCTTTTGCCATGTAACAAATTACTGCAAACCAACTAACTAAAAACAATACCTACTTATGAAACCATGATTTTGTACATCAATAACTCCAGATGCAATGCTTTGATATCTCACAGGCTGAAATTGTGGGGCTGCCTGGGCTGTGTTCTCATCTAGAGTCCCAGGTCAGCATTCAATTTCTTTCTGGTTGTGGCAGAACCAAGTTCTTTGAAACGGTTGGACTGTTTGAGGGCCCCATTTTCTTTTCTTGCTAATAGATCAATCTAGGTTGTTGTCAGCTCTTAGAACTGCTTTTAGATAAAAAGCTACTAATAAAACATCTTCCTCATGCCAAATCTCTCTCTACCAAGAATCATTTTAAGAGCTCCTCTATGAAATTCATGCCCATATGGGGCAATCTTCCTACTGTATGGCTAATTAGTTCAGAACCTTATTTATACCTATAAAATCCCACCATATTAGCATTCAGATATGTGTCTGAAGAATAATTGAGAGAAGCCAAGTATCAAAAGGCAAGAATCTTCTGCGCCTTCTTCACACATACTCACATCAACCCTATCAGACGAGGTAAAACTGCTACCAGTGAATTTACAAACACTTTTGGAACTGCTGACCTGGCAATTCACAGTCCAACAAAGAACCACTACACGACCAAGGCAGCTTGACCCTAAAGCAGTCCTCAATTTAAGAAGGGCTGACCTATGAAGGAAGCCCACGGAGGTGGTATAAATGGTTAGTGTGTTTAGTTGATACCCCCCAAATTGGGCTGTTCCCGGCCACCCAGACATCCTTAGAAGAAAGGTCTGGGTTGAAAAGCTTATGGAGCACAGTTCTATGATGACATACACAGACTCCCCATGAGTTGGAATCCACTTCATGATAACTACTTATGTACTGAAAGTGTCCAAAGAAGGAAAAAAAAAATTTTTTTTCAGTATTGTCTAAAGAAAGTCTAATTCTGTCTTTGTTCACAGGCACAAATCGAGGATTAACTTTCCCAAGGCTGTTTTGAAAGGATTGAACATGGACCGAGGATGGTTAGAATGGATGAGAGGATTTTCAGGTGAGGTGAGGACCGGTGAGCTGACGAGCCATAGCGAGCATGAACACTGACCTAGATGCCCTGCGGCTCTATCACTTTACCAATTCTCGAAAGTGGACCAGTTAATAGGAAAGACTAAGACTCGTCCATAGGATTAAACCAAATAGACTGTATCTGGAACATAGAGTCTAGTTATAAATATACTTTGCCTTCTACTCTCTCTCTCCAGGAACTGATTATTTTCAGAGATTTGATTTTTGCTATTCCAATCATTTTTATCCTTGACCAAATAAGGTAGGGCAGAAAACAGAAATGATTTTTGCTTTTCACAAGATTTCCTGGCCTCAACTCTGCTTCCTCTCAAACATCAGTCATCGTCCCTGAACTTACAACCTACCCATAAGTCACCCACAAGGCACATGCACACAAAGGGGGGAAAATCTGCAAGTTTCGTGTTGAGTTTTCTTCTCTGTCAGATCTTAACCTTGTACTAAGGTTGGATTTTAATTCAGTGCATTAGAAAGAAGTAGTAGTTCTGATCATTCTAAGGCTAAGGTCTGGAAGCTGCATTGGAAGCATTGGCGAAAAACAGGCTCCAATAACTGATAGATTATCGATTTAAATAGTTCAAAATTAAATGCACAGTAAACCTAAGGTGTTTCAAGCAGCATTTGGCTGGGTGGCAAATTTCTTGAGGCAGGAGTGGAAAAAGATTAAGAAACCCTAGGCTGGGGTATAATGCCTTTAACTGGTATCAGTAGGAATTGGATTTTTTCCTTTCTTCCTTTCTCAGTGGATATAACGCTGGATAAGGAAACAGCAAATCCTTGTCTTACTGTGCCCCAGATTTGAAGAGTGTGGTGAACAAAGGCATCAAGCAGGATATAGTGGATCATCAAGAACGGTTTGATTATCCTGCCATTATGGGAATTCAGAGTTTTACCTCTGGAATACATTATTGGGAGGTGATTGTAGGAGAGAATAATGAATGGGAAATAGGAATCTGTAAAGCATCTTTGGGTAGAAAGAATGCCTCCTTCTCCACTAAGGATTTGTATTTGTTGAAGTGTGTTTGGCATGAACAGTCCTTTACTTTCTGTAACCCCAATTCATTAATATTAGTTCCATATTCAAAGTGTGCTACAAAACATGTGGGGATTTTACTCGATTATGATTTGGGAACGGTTTTATTTTATGATGCAATAAGAGATTGTCCCCTACTTTCTTTGCCAGTTTTTCCATCAGGACCTCTGCGTCCAATCTTCTTTCCTTGTACCAGTCTTAAAGATAGAGAACCTGTTCCATTAACAATCTGCCCCTTACAAAAACCTTTAAAAAAGAAAACTTTATCTTAACCATCTAAGAGTTACTGAGTTTTGGAGGAAGCTGATAGAAACAATAAGATAAAATGTAGGCTTGGCTGTTGCCTCAAGGAGTTCATAATTAAATCAGGATGAATGTTGAAAGCGTTTATCAGGCAAAATATCACATTGGGGAGGGGTGATGCTATTTATTGTCTCATAAAATTTGAATGGATTTATATCTTTAACTGGTCACTAGATTCTATCCACTTATTCAAATAACGCATCCTTGAAATTAGCATTAATTTATTCTAATACTAATTCTAAGTATGAATATAATGTCTTGGCAATTATCAGAAAGGATACAAACATTTTAGATTAAATATTTCCAGCTGAAAATAATATAAGTGTTAAATTTAATGGTATAAAATACATATTTTAATTTAGATGCCTCTAACACAAACCTGGTATTATTAGACTTACAGCATTATAGACAACCCAAAGCATTTCTACCAAATATATTCCTCCTTTCCCCTCTTTCAAGAGAGGGGGTCACCTGAAATTATTATTACAGACTTCCCTTGAAAACATTATAACAAAGGTAAATTATTTTCTTCCTTAAAAAAACCCAGGAAGCGTGCTAAGACTAGACAGAAGTACTTCACTCAAATTACTGTCTGAAAATATACACTTTTGTATTATGTCACTTGGAGCAGCAGAAAAAGAAGAGCACTTCTGAATGTTCTAGCCTTAAATGTTTGCTAAAACATCTGAGTTCATAAAGAAAACTTTCTAAAGAGATCAAACCATAAAACCCCTATTACTGAGTTACTTTTAATGTATGAACATCCTGTCTTTTCTATAATTTTGTTTTAAGGGTTATTAAATGTTTCAATAGTTAATATTTAGTGAATACCTGATTAAAGTTCAATATTCACTACTCATGATCATTCCAATGTTTTCTATTTCCATGTTCTTTAACTCCAGTTAATTGCAACCTTTTTCTACTTTTTACTAACTTAAAAAGAGACAAAGAGTGGGATTACTCCCAAGGCGCACCAACAAATTGCTCAAAATACTCTTGTAAATTCTAAACAGAGCTGTTATAGGCAAAAACAGCAATGTCACGCTTGGGAAGAGGACTGATCATATAAACTGTATGGTGAAGGTACTTTTTGCACATTGTGGTACAAATTATTAAATGTCAGATATTAGATTAAAAAGTTAAAAACAGGAATCTGTTAAATATCCGGGAATAAGATTCAAACTTTTAGTCTTGGGTCTAACCTGAAGAAAAGGCTTCTCTTTGTATATTAGATGACGTCTAAGAGTGAACAAAAATTTTACAGATAAACTCACCACACAACACATTGAGAGACGATGAGGAAGGCTTCCCCCATTCTCCCTTCTTAACGGCAGGCCTGCTTTTCCTTTTCTTCACCCTGTTAGTAGGGTTCCTAGTGGTACTCCACTTGTACTTGTAGCTCATCTCATGAGATCTCCTCAAACGGAGTCCTGTAAGATCTACTATATTGATTTTGTAAAGTATTTTTAAGACTTTTATTTTTCTATTTGAATTAATATTATTGACCATTGAACCCTGGTTCAAACCAAAGGACCTTTGTTCCTCAAAGCCAGAGATCCTCTATAGCATTTGGTGGGGCTGTGGGTCAGACATTTGATGGCTAAGTGCCAAGTTGGCAGTTCAAACCCACCAGCCACTTCGTGGGAGAAAGGTGAAGCGATCTACTCCCATAAAATGCTCCAGTCTTGGCACCATTTCCTTTGCCTTTTATAGGATCCCCAGAAGTTGGAATCAACTCCATGACAGATTAAGCCTTGGGCGATATTTTAATCATCATATAATTTGAAGATAATAGAAAAAGGTTTTTCCCTTTTTAACATAAAGCCATAAAAATGAATTACTGTCTATCTCTAATGATAGAAGTAGCCAAGGGTCCTCAGTACCTTGATTAGTCTTATTATTGAATCAGACTACTATGGAATAGGAAAAACATTGTCATTCCTGTGTAAGGATTTAGGTATTTTATACAAAAAGACCAGCAAAGTCCATGTTTTAGGATAAAGACTCATTGACAAAAGCTCAGTCTATGCCTCAATATCTGTTATATAATGATAAATAAATGTGTCATGGAAATTCTCTTTGATTCCAACAATCTGGTAACAAATCTGTACTGCCTCGCCCACCAGCCCAGGTCCACACACTGTTTTATTTGGGAGACCACATGCCTAGATGCTGCTGAGAAGAACAGTCCTGGATGAGTGAGGGCAGGAGAGGGAGCCTTGAGAGGGAAACCCCTTGTTTCTTGCCACAAGCCTCACTTCTCTCTGCGTGCTAAAGACAACCTTGCCTACAATGCTCAGAGGTGCATGAGGGGTCGTACCAGGTATTCCAGTTGTGGAGGGGATGCTCTGTGGTTTACTGAAGAAAGGTCACAGGAATTAAGTGGCAACACGGGGACCAGAACCCACTTTAATCTTGGTGCATCTATAGAACCTTCCTTGCACCCCGTGACCTTTGGGAAGTAGGAGATTCTGACTCCAGCAGCAATTGTTTGCAGAGCCTCTTCCCTGTAATTATTTATGAAGACCGAAAGACTCTCTCCTAGTATTTTGATGAGGCAGGTAAAGGCGACATTTTAAATTTCTGCTGAAATTCATGCTTGACAGAGTTGTCTTCTGAAAGAAAATGTAAAAGCTATCCGACTGTATTGGAGTTGGTTCCACAGGCACTCATTTATTTTTGTAAAAGGTCATTATACTGACATGGACGACAGTCAGAAGGGTTTGTGTCTTCAATAGTAACGCTTTCTTGAATAAGACCACCGTTGGACGTGTAGATTGTTGACCTTCTTAGGATGCTAGTTGCAGTTGAGTGGACTCCCACTCTCAGTGACTCCGTGTGACTCAGTGGAATTTTCTTAGGTGTCATCTCTCAGGAAGCAGATGGTAAGGTGTTTTCACAGGGACTCTGCTGAGTGGATGCAAACCCCCCACCTTCCGAAGGGGGCAGCAGTCACCGCACCACGGTGCCAGCAGGACCTTCCTCTGCCAGGAGTAGACCGCAGGGTGAGGGATGTGAAGTTCCTCTGTTGATGTATCCGCCTTGGAGAAAAGGAAAAAGTCATCCTTCCATATGTATAATCTCCAGGAGACCCCTTTGGAATCACCCCCTAAACTTCTTTCTAAAACGAGGAAAGGCAGTGGTTCATTGTCATTGCATCCTAGTCCCAAAATGTCAAGAATGACCCATGATATGGACCATTTCCCAAAGTTCACATAGTTCACCTCCGGAAATGGATGATGCATGTTTCACTATAAAACTAAGCAGGGCTTGGAATGGTTTCAAGACAACGTGGCTTCCTGCTTTTGTGGATTACAAAGATTCTCAAGACAGCTTTCGGCCTTAATTATTGAAATCACGAGTTACAGTAATGCCAAAACTGATTGGGACAAGTCGAATTAACAAAGGAAGTCTTCCCAGAAGGTGGGTGGCCTCAAAGTGAAGAGAGGGACCTGGATGGGGTTTCAAACAAAATCCTAGGGTGGACCCAAGCGAGACAGGTCCCCTTACTCAGGAGCAGCCCCCACAAACAAAGGTGACCCCTTTGAAAATGTGGGAGCTGAGCATGTGGAAGAGGAAGGTGGATGTGGCGTACTGGTGGGAGATACAAGGCACTTAGAATTCCAGAGGGTACGAAAAGAGACTGGAAGTGCAAACAGCAAGGTAGAAGATTTTTCTCTTTCAGCAATACAATGAACAATGTTTAAAAATGGATTAGCAGGAGGTTGAGGGACACAATTTAAATATTTTGGAGACTGATATTATAAAGTTTGAAAAGTGGGGCCAAATAGAAGAGGTCTGGGGGTCCACGGAATCAGCAGTTCCAAGACCCACAGCCCCACAGATGAGTTTTCGCATATAGGGGAGTGTATCCCCTCTCTGGACCCTGTGGGTGGGAACAACTCCATTGGTTTCTTCTCTCTCTCTCTCTTACATTTTTTACCTTCTTCTCATTCTCTCTCCACCCCCTCCTCCCCACCAACAATATTAACTGGAATTGTTCCTGACCTGTGACAAATCCTTCAGTCAGCCAAGCATTTGACATACCAAAAAAAAAAATTCAAAAATCATTTAGCAAATATTCTGCATACTAGTAATGAATTGAGCATTATGCTCCAGTGATGATGCTGAAAAGCTTAAAATAAAATGGTATAGGCTGAGATCCATTTAAAAATACACATCTGCTAAAGAGTGACTCTGTGATAGACCCACACCAAACCCACTGTGAACAAGACCATCCGAACTCACAATGACCCCGGATGGGATGTCAGAGACCAGAGCAGATAGTCAGGCCTAGTGCTCTCCCACTGAGGCTGGAGACATAGAACAGGGAGTCCAGGACATCTTCAGGACCACACAGATCCTACAACAATTCTGAGGGACAAAAGCTAAATTCACCCATAATTGGATGGCTTTGGTCCAACTATTCAACTTTTGCAGTTCATTAGAAATACAAAAGTCCTACACAAATCTACTTTTAGGGGTAGAGTTCATAAGTGTGGATTTTTGTCAGTACAAGTAAGTAGTTCTTATTCTTACTGCTGTCTGAAAACCAGAGATTTTTTTCATAGAAATATGACTTGAGTGCTCGCTTTGGCAGCACATACACTAGAAATATGACTTGAAATTTGGCATAGTTGTGGCCTAATGGTAAGAGACTAGTACCTAAAAAAGTAACAGAGAAGATAACAGCACTACTTTCTCTAACACAGATACCCAGGATTACAAAGCAGGTGGGCTGCTCTCTGGAGAGCATTTCTTTAGTCAGTTTTCTTTAACTACCTAAGCTCAAGCTTAGTATTATAATATTTGTCTATTTATAGATGTATGATGTGAGAAGAAGTAAACTAATAGATGAGAAAAAAGTCAACATAAAGGAGAAAAAAAACAAGGAAAACCAAGGTTGTGCTTAAATGTGAATACACTACATAGATAACATGTGAAATGAATTTTTCTCCAATGCTCCTTTTCTTTGGTTTCTGTGGACATACATCATATCTGTTCTTTCTGTGTTTCCAAAACCTTTTTTTTATTTATTTAACATTTATTTAAACAATTTTATTGGCATTTAATTCATATATCATACAATAATTCAATCACATCAAGAAGAGTTGTATAATCATCACATTAGTTTTAGAACTTTTTCTTTGTTCTATACATTTCCCCACAGCCTCCCTTATCATACCCACAAAGAGCCACTAATCCAATTATTTCAATATTTATCAACCCTGCATTTCATATACATAAAAAAGCCTAACAGGAATAACAAAGTAAAACAGATAAAATCCTTAGCAAAAAATATAAAAAACTAGAACAAATTTAAATGGAACATAAGATCAAATGACTTAGCACCAAAGCCTTTCAACTTTTAGTTGGTTTGAATCTTTTTTAAACAGGATTTATTTGGCATCTACTGTGTTAGGTGTAGATATAGGTAGAGCGGATAGGACACAAGTAAATATGTTCACAGAAGAATAAGATTGATTATAAATGATAGTATTTGGGTTGATATTTTAATAGTTGGAAAAATTCATGTGAGATTAAGGTGAGGAGAGGGCAGATTACACACACACACACACACACACACAACAGTCAGTTGAAGGGGCTGAGCTCCGGTGGCGTAGTGGTTTTGCATGGGGGTGCGGCCCACTGGGATGGAGGTTCAATTCCAGCTCCACAAGAGCAAAGGCTGGGCCTCCTACTCCCACCACCAGAGGGCAGTGATGACCAAAAAACCAAAAACAAAACAAAACAAAACAAAAAGTCAGTTGAACTGTAAGTGCAAAAGAAATAGAAACAATTTAAAATTTCAAACCGTAGTGCACTTGCTGAGCTAGGAGGAGTTGGTGGATCAAAACAGATAATGAGATTATGGTGACTCCCAATGAATGGGTTTAAGGGTAAGAAAGATACTGGTTGAAATCCAGAATGGTGTTTCAGATATAATCATTTTGGGTGCTTAACAGGCATTCCATTGCAAACGAACTGAGATCTCTGAGTCCCTGGAGTTTTACAAGGGATAGTAATACTTGCCTTAGCCTGTAGAAATAAGTGAGATTACCTACTGAGAGACCGTAGAATCAGAATAAGGGGCCAGAATTAGATTGAAGCATCTCCAGATTTAGAGGTTCTCAAACAGCCTTGTGAGACCAGCCAGTAAAGTAGAATCAGCATCCACTGTAAGATCTTAACTAAGGGAAGAAAATTGCTAAGGGGGTAAGGCATGATCACACGTTTTACTCTTGTTAAGACTTCAAGCCAAGACTCCATTTGTTCCTTTTTGGTTCCTTTTTGTTTTAAGTAGCTCGAGCCTCCCTGCCATGGGGTTGCTGTGGATCATAGTGACCAGAGGCTCGGGACAGGAGAGAACCGCCTCCGTGAAGGTAACTCTAGTGGAGGAGAAACCTCGTCTTTCTGATGCTGAAACACCCACGCAGTAAAAAGAACTGGAGCAACTTCGAAAGCCAAATGATAAGTAGAGAGAACCTGTTTGTCCTGTAGAGAATATCAAGATTCTAATTTTTTAATATATAAATATCGCTCTAAATTGAGAAGAAACCAAATACCTGATTGGAAAAAAAGGGAGGGGGGATAATGGCTCCTACATACAATTTTAAAGAAATGGAAATAGCTCTTAACGATTATGAAAATAGGTTGCTCATAATAAAATAACTGCAAATTGAAAGGTATCACACAAGGGCTTGGTTATCTTAATGTTTTTGAAGGTTTTAAATTTACATAACATATTCTAGAGAGATTTTTGTAAAAAATGAAATTAAAAAACAATAGGGTTATTTGCCATAAAGGTTCCCCCTCCCCTCCTCCTAAGTTTTTGAAGTCGCCTGGTATGTTTTACCAATGAAGTAGGCAATTCAAAAGTTTGATAGTGTTTTAAGCACTAGTTTCCTTAGAAAGTCTGTATAACAGTGAAAGCCCATAATCCAATTAGTGTCCCCAAGTGGATTAAACCTCCTTGAATTGCTTGGGACTATTTGGCAAGAACGTAAACAATCTTTACGCCACAGGCAGATCATGTTGAAAAGTGAATTACTTGCATGCCCCCCAGCCAGTTCAGGGGTCTTGTCTGGGTGTGTCTTTGATGGAGACGGCAAAGCTAGCGTTGCAGAGTCCAGTCCTGACCAGGGTGCCTTGGGAAGTCCTGAGTCAATCTTAGGAGTTCTTCTAACATAATGTGCTGGGCACAAACACTTCCACAGTCCCACCTGTAACTGTGATGCCAATCAGTCTTCTGGGACAACTCCGTTTGCCTCCCATATCCTTTTTATAATCTTCAAATTTCTGCAAAATCTTGGTCTACCTCACCTGAATGCTATACTTTGTTTTTGCCCTGTTTAAGATTCCATACCTGTTCTCCTTAGATGACATTTGAGAATTAGGGGATCTCTTATGCCCTAAAGCAGTAGTTTGCTCAGACCTTACTTGGAATATGAACATGCACTCAGAAATTGAAACTAAAATGATTGTTGTATTTACTTCTTAAGATAACAATCTGAGTTTTTGCTATTATGCCCTTGGCTGCCACGTTTTCAGCCTTTCAATTTCAGGACTTTTCACATGCAATGTATTAATGAAGATACCAGTTAGTTTTGTTTATGTGTCATAGTTCCACAACTTTGCAAATCTTTCTAGGGTCTGGTTTATCAAAAGGCCTATTGCAGTAATATAAGGGGCTTCAAAATTTTGCGGAAAAATTCCATTTTTGTTATATTCCATTTCTTCCACAAACTTTGTGAAGCTCCTTCATAGGTTTTTTAGTAATATATGTAATGCATACATTTCATTTCAACATGTTATGAAGAAATATGACCTTCCCAGTAGTTGAAAAAGCTTTAACAGACTTTTTAGCTGTGATCTGCACACCACACACCCCATGAAATTATGACAATGAACATTTGCCCTCCCAAAAAAGTGATGCCCTCCCAAAAAAGAACATTCAGTATTCTATTACATTAAATTTAATCTGTCTTATACTTTGAATCCATCTTTTGTATAATGTTTCTGCTCTGATTGTTTGGAAAATCATAGTTCACTGAATTTTAAAGCTACTGAACATCTTCACATTTCACTCAATTTTTTTAAAGTCAAATTTGTTAATATTGCCATCACTCTCATTAAAGAAGAATAAATATTGGAGACCTAACTCTATATAACTGAACTTAATACAAGTTATTCAACATTTTAATTTTTGTTTGCAATGCAAATCTTATCATTGCTTCTAATACTGTCTGCTATTTTCTTCAGAACAACAGGGCCACTTGCTTAGTGTAAGAGAAACTATCTTCCAACTTGATAACTTTGAATCTCATAGTTTCTCAGAGTTGTTTTTGCCATTAAAAATATATGAAATGAGTAAGCTAGCAATCCAGAGAATCACAGATATATTTTTTTCCTTGAGATAACCTTTGTGTGCACTGTGGCAGTCAAAGAGTTCCTGGAAAATCCCACTATCTTTTAATACCATTTTTACCAAAAACTTTTTGCGGCACTTTTTACTTCCGTATACAGTATAAATGCTTCATGTATAATTTCTAGAATATGAAACATTATTAGTAAATATTAAATTAATATCCTGCTTCATCAAGTCATAAATATATTACCAAAGAAAACAGATTTTTTATTTTCCCCGTTGAGCCATGTGTATGCAAGTATACAGAGATAAAAAATTACAATATGTGACTGGTAGTATGATAGTGTTTGATCCCATTGCCTTAATTAGGAATTAATCTCTAGAAGCGCTTTCTTGCTTCACTACAAAATAACAATGCAGCCAAAAGGGCAATGGCAAGTCTTAGGACATATACTTTTTAAAAAATGCTTTTAAAAAAATTAATTGAAATGAAAAATAAAATACTGTTTTAAGAAGTACAGCAACAAAGCATAAAAACATGCACAAGACTAAGAAAGCTCAACAAATTGTGAATGCTTTACAAATTTACTCCAAGAGTAAGAAAGAGAAATGGAAAATCGGGAACTCTGATACTAGCGAGAGAACTGGGATGTGGAAGAGTGACTAAATTCAGACAACATTTGGGTGCTCTGTTACCGTCCAAGATGGTTCGTTTCCAGAGATGTCGTCCAAAGTGCTGGGCAATGGGTAGAAACTGGGCAAATGTTAAGAGACTAAAGACTTTGTTAGTGGTGACCTGGACTCATCCAACACGGAAACGGTGTCCACTAAGGATGTTCGCCAATGGTTTATGTTGCAAATTACACAGGTAAATACCTTTGAAGACTCTCTTATTCTTACTGCACCGAGGATGCTGGGGCATAGAGACCCTCTGGGATGGGAGAGGGCTGCCGCAGTGAGTTTCCCAGGCTAGAAATATTGGCCAGAGGAGGACACGTGCTTTTCTGCGGACTGGCGGCTGGTGGGCTTAAACTGCCGAGTTTGCAGTCGGGAGCCAAACTGCGCCTCAAGGAGCCCTTGAAGCATAGACATTAACTAAACTAATATTTTGTTTCGATTTGAGCAAAGGCAGATGGTTGATTGAAGGTAATTAAAAAATTGGTCACAATGGGAAAGGAGGAGTTGTATAGATCCGGCCAGTCTTCTTGAAAACAATGGCTTGCAGAGCACAAAGAGCCGTTTCCTTTCGTATGGGTGTGAATCGTTTGGGGAACGCATCTGCTAGTTATTTGTTGACTTTGTAAACCTGCGTTCTTGACTTGGACGAAGGTGAAGCAAGGCAAGCGTTTCGGAGCAATCTTGAAGGAGCCCTTCTCGTCACTGTCTAGGTAGCTCTGGCACCCAATGGCCTTCTCCTTTAAGGCAACACCAAAGTGACCCTTATTTTCTGGCTAATGCAAGTACCTGGAGAGGGAGTGTCTCCTGCAGGCTTACCTCACCTCACCTTTCTTTCGCCCCGAAGGCCTGAAGTTCCTCCAAAGATTAAGTGCCACACCTCCAACAGTGGCTTGCAGTTCGAATGTCGCATAGAGTAGCCCGTGTCCAGCTTAGCAGGTAGGTCCCGAGTGTTGCGCTTTCTGTCATTCATTTACAACGTGTGGAATAGAAAGTTGTCAGGCAACTTGAGTGTGAATGTTTCCGTCCCTCACCCACCATGTTGGACCCGCCTTTCGTCTGATTCGGGAAGTCCGAATGTGTCGCCTGCTAGATTTCTTCGGACCTTTGGTGCGCGGTTGCAGGCGATCACCCAGGAACTGGAGCCCAGAACTCGGAGACACTTTTCTCTGTGTGAGTGTCCACAAGTCCTCCATGTCGCAAATGCCTGCCAGAATGCTGCGAGAGCCCAGGTCCCAGGCGCAGGAAGACAGCTTGGGTTTCTTCCGTAAGCGACACAGGGAACCGCCCTGGATGTTCTACGGGGATGACCAAACCTGACTCTGTGACAAGTGCACCGGTCCGAGGACCACTCGCCCCTCACGGTGTACGGACTGGACGGGCCACTGGGCGTTACAAGGTGAGCTTTGGAGAGATCTTAGAGTGATCCCCGCCTTGCCTTTATTTGTCTGGGTGTCTTGGAACAGTGCCTTTGTTCATATTTTTCAGAGAACACAAAACGAGCACTGTGGAGTCCTTTCAGCCATCCTGGTGGTGGTGTTGATTCTGCAGTGGGCCAGGAGGTCAATCAGACCAATCACCCTTTCTCCTCTTGCTGCCACTCAAAGCTGGCCAAAGCCTAGTTCTGCTCAGACACTGAGGATGTCCATGAGGGTGAATCAACTCCAAGGTACTGGTTGGTTCCGGGATTTAGCTCTTCAGCTGCAGAGCTGAAAAGTCCTATAGGCAGGTCTACTCAAGAAGTCCCTGAATGTCTCAAACTGAATCGCAGGATTAGGTTGGTGGTTAGAACTTATCCGAAGAAGGCATTCAAACCAGCACAGGCACCTCACAATACGGATCTGGCATTTTACTTTTGAGTAGTGTCAGCTCTGAGGAGGTAACCAAGCAATGAGCATCTGGGGCGGGGCCTGGTTCGCAACAGGTTTGTGGATTGGCTGTTGTTCAAGTTGGCTTTCTGAGGAGGATCTACGGTCCAGAATTCAGCTGTCTGAATCAATTTATTTCCTTGAAATTCTGTGATGTCTTTTCCTCCAGATGTTAATTCAAGAGAGATGGTCTATCATGAAGAAACAGTGTGGAGCCACTAAAAGTTTATTGGTTGATGAACAAGAAAGAATGGTGGACCTTCAGGTAAGTGCTTTCCCTGAAACCCGGGTGGAAAAACCACCAGTGATGCCAAAATAAAAAGACCAAAGAGCCAACAAGGGAAAATATTTGAGATCTGTGGAATAGAAAGGGTAACTTTTTAATGTACACAGATCTCTTAAGTCAATAAGAAAAAGGCTAGCAACTTGCAAAAATTACCTGAGAAATCAAGGAAAAGAAACTAAAGGAATATAATTTTTTTTAAAAAAATAGAAAAAGATCCTGAACTTTGCTCATGAAAAGAGAAACACAAATTAAAGTAGTAAATTGTTCACGAGGTGGTGTTTGCCACCCTGCTTGGCAAAAACCAAAAGGATTGACAGTGCAGTTTGTAATGTGGTTTAGAAAACTGAGGGCCTTGTGCACCTTGTTTGGGTGGGTATGCAAATCAGGAGACCTATAAAGGGAAATTTGAGAATTGCTTTTCTAATTGATTATCCTACTATCTATTACACCCAGGTTCAAATGTCATTTCAGGAACTCTCTTCATACTCCCCAATCTTCTGTGGAAAATGCCCCAGATCCTGAGTCTTCCGAGTTTTAACTTTCCATGAGAAAAAAATCTCTAGTATGGGATATTAGGGAAGAAGTGCCTGATGCTGCTAGCTTGTTTCAACTGTCTCCCAACGCCCCTACTCTTCCTTTGTTAAATATTCAAACAATATTCAAACCTTACTGTTTGCCGGAGACTATAATAGATGCTGGTGAAGCAGCAGGAGGTAAAACAATTCAGCCCTTTTGGAAGTTAGATTCTAATAGAAAAAAGGAAAATGGCAAGTATGTCACCTAGTAACTAGGAGTCCCTGGAAGCACAGAACGTTAGCTGGGTTACTAGCCCAAAGGTTGACTTTCCAGACCACCCACCCTGTGATGCCTTGAAAGTAAGACCTGGTGATCTGCTTCCAAAAAGTCATAGCTTTAAAAACTTACATGCAACCACACAGTCACCATGAATCAAAATGGAATCAACAGCACGTAACAAAGCCATAGTGAGATATATCACTCTTATATATACTTTTTTTTTTAAGCAGGAAAGAATGAAGGTGTACATTTTAAAATGAAATGAACCTTGCTATTCAGAAAGTGGCATTTGGGAAAAGACTCACAGAAATGAGGGATTGAGAAATTCATTTTTCTTGAGGATGAATATTCCAGAGAGAAGGAAGGGCCTCAAGGTTTGTGTGCACCACTTGGGCTTGAGAACAGACTAATAGTTGATGACCCCAGGAGATCAAGGAGACAAGTCAATGAAACCACCATACCCTGCCACCAAGTCCAGTCCGACCCCTAGAGAGACCCTATAAGGCGTTAGGGTTTCTGTGGCTGTCGATCTTTATTGGAGCACAGAGCCCCATCTTTCTCCTGCAGAGTGACTAGTAGACTTAAGCCATGAACTTGGCTTTAGCTATGTACAGTACTAAGATGAAGTCCAATGCTGATCTCTTCTAAATTACAGGCCAAACTACTTCCATTCTCCACCTTTTCCACAACTTCTTACACTAGCCATTCCTCCCACAGCACACTCTATTGCTCTGCTAAATTCAGAAACTCATTGCAGTGCAACTTGAGCAACATGATTATGGAATTTATTAAGGAAGAAAGGGATACAACTGAAGATAAGATCAAGAAGCATGTCTCCATTTTGCAGTACAGGACAGCACACTCAGCTCCTCTCAGCTATGCAGGTCTCCTCTTAATTCTTCCAGGGCAGATTTCTCTGTCCTTCAGAATAAGCTTCCTTTCCTGGCTGTTTGCCCCAGTGGGGCTTGGTCTTGTACAAGTGTCTCATGGCTCCTTTAGCCCAGATACACTAAACCAGGAAGGAAGACTTCCACCCTGAAGGTTAAAATTCCACAGCAACTACCTCGCCTAGTAGGCCCGATGTGCTCTCTCATGAAAGCCTCTTGCTTCTGATGTTTCTATTTTGCTACCATTTCTCGAAGTAATTATGTGGGCATTAGAAGACCATGCAGAGATAAAAGGCTTCTATTAAGTAATACACTGCACTGCAGCAGTCCCATCTGAGTTCCTCTTGTGCGCTCCCTCCCTTCAGAACATACTTCTTCCATAGTTTTCCTTTAAATGTTTTGGCCATTTCATTTCTCTAGTTGCTTGGTCTAAACACCTTGGTGTTACCCACCATAGTCTTTCCTCGCAGCCATGTCCAGAATAACAGGTAGTCGCATCAGTGATATGCCAACCAGGCCTAATTTTCTTCCCATTGCTCTTTGAGTTGGTAGTTTTATAAGTTTTGGTCAGTGAACATTGTTTTCACCGGCAAGTCTTACTGTATTGATGCCATGGTTGATCTTGGCTACAAAATTTTGTTTCCTTTGAATGTATGTCTTCTATATTTTTTACGTTGGTATGCCTTGATTCATACTTTCTATTACCCCTGTCTCTATTGGAATTAGTGGTGGAAAGAAGATATATATATATATATATATATATATATATATATATATATAATTTGTGGTAAATCTGCCATGTCTAACCTGAAGTCTGTATCTCTGTTGCTTACAAAGGAAGATGAGAAGAATTTTTTAAAGATGATTACATTGGAATATAGAATTATTGAATGAAGAAAGAGAGGAGACTCTCCAGAAACTGCAAAGAAGCTTATCCAACTTAAGTTGAAAAAAGTCAGTCTGGATCAATTAACTAGTTTTTCCACAAACCTCGAGAAGTCAATGGAAGTAATTCAGGTAGGAAGTTAAAAAGTATTTTGTTACCATATTTGAGAAGAAAGAGAAAATAAGGCTGACCATTGTGTCCACTTCAAAAAAAACATCTAATGAGCACAAGAGATGTTTGTAAATGTATATTTAAACATAATTCTATTTTTGAGAATTTATCTTGAAAATATGTTTTCAAACTGCATTCCCTGCCATCAAGTCAATTCTGACTCATAGCCAACCTATAGGACAGGATATAACTGCCTTTGTGGGTATTTTTTTAAATATGTAAATCATTTTATTGGAGGCTCATAAAACTCACATCATGATCAATACATATGTCAATTGTATGCAGACCACATTTGCACACTTGTTGCCATCATCACTCTCAAGACATCCTCCCTCCACTTAGGCCCCCAGTACCAGCTCCCCATAGACTTTGTGGGATGTTAAGCAAAAAACCGCATCTTTTTCCTGAGAAGCTGGTGGTGGAGTTGAAGTTATGACCTGGGGGTTAACAGCCCAACACATAATCCACTAAAAAACGAAACTTGCTGAGGGCTATGATTAAGAAATACTCTGTGAAGCCAGGCTGTTGGAGTTCTAGCTGTGTTCTGCTATTTCCTAGTTCTTCAGTGGGTTGGGAACATTACTTAACTTCTGGTTCAGCTTCCTTAATGTGAAACAGGGATACTAAAGGCACCTTCTTCTTAATATTATTGTATGGATTGAATGAGCTAGAACTTAGTAAATAGTACTGTGGACATTTATTAAGTATGCCTTATGCATATTGTTTGAGGAGTATCAGCTATCATTAATTTGACAGGAAGAGATTTGATATAAACTGTAGCCGCATGAGATTCTTGAAATAACACTGTTGCACACATTACAATGGGAAACTCTTCAACTTAAAGATGAAAAGGCCAACAGTAGCTCTATATGCATGGATAAAAAACACTTCCCCAAAGCACATTATCTATTTTAACACTGATCGACAGCTCAGTGATATAATCTATTATTTATACTTTGTTTGAACTTTTTAACCTTTTGTGAATTAAGTGAAGGTTTACAAAGGAGATCATCAGTTCTACATTCAACAATTCATACATATCCACGCACCCACTGCAGTCTTCAGAGCCCCATCAATTCATTAATAGTGGACAAGGAGAGAAATAAACCAATGGCTCATGTGCCTTGGTGGAAGGAAATTGCTATCCATTTCTGGTTTCCTGAAATTACGATAAAGGAAAGTGAACATACACGATAATTATAAACTCAGTACCATCAGCAAGCACTAAGAGCTAAATGACTGAATGATAACTGCAGCAAATAGCTCAATGCTGCTGCTTACTCATCGCCATGGAGTCAGGCCGTCATAAATCGATGGAGTCAAATGTATAGCTTTAGTACACTTTGGTGAGTTCATCCTATTTTCATGAAGAACATGGCCTATTAAAAAGTGTGATCTGCTTCAGGTACAGATTGTACTTACCTGAGGAAGTGGAAGACCCGTACACGTGTCCTTGTCAAAGAATCAAACTTCTATTGAGACGTCCTGCTTTCCATCAGGGAAAGCCTTGCCGGTGTCTATTTTTGGAATGGTGGATGGAGAAAGGGAAAAAAGGGGGGGGGGACCCCAACCTGGCAACAGGTTTTAAGAGAAATGGTTGGGTCAGATAACGGAGAAAGTTAGCAATTGCTGAATAGTAATCAGGAGATGCCTCCTCAGAGACTAGGTAATTCAGCACAAGAGCGGGTGGATGAGCTGAGGGAAGATTCCCTCTCCGGCCAGGTCGGCAGCCTGCACGCCATCATCACGGAGCTGGAGAAGCGCCAGGAGCCGGCCAGAGTGTTTCTGCACGTGGGCCTCGGCTGCAGACGCTTCCATGGCAATGTGTGAGAAATGAGCGGGGCATCACTTCTTCCAGGGCATTGCCACAAGAGCAGCCCCGTGGTCTGTGGGTTAACTCGAAGAAGGTGTGACTCTTCTCTGGCCAACGAAAGGACTGCACTGCTGGACAAATCACGGGAGAAGACCGAGCCAGTCTCTGTTGGGATTTTACCCTGCTGCCCTGCCTTCAAGGCGAATGACTCAGAGCTAAACGATAGCAGGTTTTCATGGTCTTCCCTTTGTACTGGAGCAGGTAGTGTCCTCTTTCCATTCATTGGTTTGAACGACCTGCCTTGGCAGTTACTGGCCAGTGCTTACTTGGCAGGGCACTGGGACGCACTGGAGATCTAGCTGTCGGGACAATTGAGCAGATAAGGATCTCTGCTATATCCAGGTCCCTAATCGTCATGAAAACCAGCCGTAGCTATATTTCCCCCCAAGGAATAGCTACAGGAGCTATATTTCCCCCCAAGGAATAGCTACAGGGAGTGTTGTGGTGCCAACCTAGCCACTCAGGGCTAAGCCACTAGGCGCCACTAAGGCATGGCACCAAGTGACAACAAGGGAGTGTCATTCTTTCACGGCTCTTGAGACTAGAAGTCTGAATGCTGAGTTTGGGAGAATCAAGCTTTTTCCCAAGGGTCTAGGGAGAATTCTTTCAGATTCTGATAGCCTCAAGTTCTCTGTGCTTTGGGGCAATACAACCCTCACCTCTGCTTTCTTCCTCACAAGATACTTTTTTCTTGCCTTTGAGTCTTTTTGAGACATCCCTTATCTAATGTTTCCAGTGGTAACTTTTTGGAATGTGCAAAGGCATGCAGACGCTGCTAACCACAAGGTCAGAGCTTCAAAACCATCAACGACTCCACAGGAGAAAGAAGAAATTTTTCTGCCTCTGTAAAGATTTCTGCCCCCATGGGTTTCTGAGACTGATAACTGTTTATGGGAATAGAAAGTTTCCTTTCTTCCGGAGAGTGGCTTGTGGTTTCAAACTGCTGACCTGGCAGTTAGGAACCCAGTGAGTAAACCCCTCCTCTCCCAGTAAGCGTCACCTTAGAGACCCACAGGGCCCATTCTCCTTGGCCCTTCCAGGTGCCATGCTCCTGAATGGACTCCATACCAGAGAATTTAGTTTGGAAAGAGTAATAACTTTGTTTCTTTTTCTCTCCCTTTAGAAAGCTGCAAGATCATCTTTGGAAAGGTAAGTTTTCCTTTTGGAGACAATTATCTCAGGATGGGAGTCTGTGGGAACAGAGGGGAGGAATGTTGAGGCAGGGATAGGAAGGACATCCTCCCATCTCCTGCTAGCTAGGTTGTTTGATGAGATCTGTACTCCCCCTGGAGGGGCCTGGGACAGGACAACTAACCTCTGTGATCTTTACTTTATAGGAGTGAGCCACTGTCTCTGTTGGGGGTGGAGCCTGCTTGTTCACTGGCCTGTGTTTATCCCAAATAGCCGGAATGAGCGCCACGCTGACAATGCTCCACAGTAAGTTGACAGGAATTCACGGGTAGCAGGAACTGCCACCATGTGTCTGTCCTGAAGAATGAAACCATCACTCTACCCTAAAAGAAATGTTGGGTTGAAAATGTAAAGACCTTAATATGCCACCTTGAGATGCAGCAGGGATTACCTCTTATCACATACAGAGAACGGAGCCCTCATGGTACAGTGGTGAAGCTGTGGACAACCGCTGAATGTTGGCAGTTTGAACCCCTGGTGCTGAGATTGCAGGCAGACTCACCAAGGGTGCCTTTATCCAACTCTAAAAAAATCACATCTGGCTTTTGTTTTATTCACCACTTCAATCGGTGAAAGGGCCTCATAGGTTTGTGAGCCTCTGCTCACATGGCCTTGTTCAACCAACTCAATGTCAGGAGTTTGCTAGCAGCAGTGTCTTGGCATTTAAGTCAACACACAGGTGATTTTTAAACTTAGAAAAGTAAATTACGTACCAAGAAGAAGCATGAAGCAATTGCTCTATTAGGTCACAGACACTGGTGCTTCTGTGTTTGGGTCTGGAGAAGTTCTCTAGAGGACTAAAGTTGGGCTCCTCTTGAGAGCTTGGAGAGAATAGATTCCTTACCAATTAGAGCCTCTGTCTCTATTGAAAGTCACTTTAAACCTAACCAGAAGCCATTGATTTTGTGTAGTTCTTCCAGGTGGATTTTGTCCCCTTCCATTTCATGACTGATTGATTTCTCCTGTGATGTGCATTCACTCAAGTAAAGTCAAGAGGTTCCTACCTCCACCTTCTCACACATCATTTCTCCTCTAAGTGTGCCCAAGCTGTACCCACTCCTTGGGAGGGTCCTGCGTGTCAGAAATAGATGGTCCCTAGAACTAGCGTGGAAGACCATGTTGGTTAACTAAACTCCTCTCCTTGCAGGGCACATCACTTTAGATCCTGCCACAGCTCATCCTTCTCTGGCTGTATCTTCAGATCTGAGGAATGTCCGCTTTCTCGATATCCAGCAGGCTGCATCTGGCAATGCGAGGAAATTTGACTTCAGGGCCACTGTGTTTGCTGCTGAGAACTTTGTCTCAGGGAGGCACTATTGGGAGGTGGATGTAGGGAAAGCAGTCCACTGGCAGATAGGCGTATGTAAAGATCGTACGACCAAGCTGAGCAAAGTCCCCAAAACTGGGGGAGAGAAATTCTTGCTCACACGATCCGTGATGGGGCCCGATAGTACCTTCTGGGTCTACCCACCTCTAACAAGGATTTCTGTGAAAAAGCAGGTGCACAAAGTTGGAGTTTTTCTAGATTATGAACATGGGCAGGTCTCATTCTATAATGTGACTGATAAATCTCTCATTTATAGCTTTGCTGATGTTAACTTCCATGGCACTGTGCGGCCTGTGTTTTCTCTATGTATCACAAATGAAGGCATCAATTCCAATTCAAGTCTTACCATTTGTGCCCCTCCAGAACCTTCTAGTCATGGTGCCTCTGCTGCCAGTCCTTAGTGTAAAATCCAAAGCCAGGTAGAGCCCGAAAGTTCAGGCCATGACTTTGTGAAATGAAATAAAAGATGACTTTGACTTGATCGAAACTGAGTTCAGTGCTTTCAAGTTTTTGTATTCCTGAAATTCCAAGACTAACTCTTAGTGGATGGTGCTGCATTTAACCTGAGTCATGAATAATAATGATAGAATAACTCTACACTGATTAGAACAACACGAGTCTATGCAGCAAAGTACTGGGAAATTACAGTGGGAATATAGTCGGACTCCAGATTAACTGAGGTTTGGGGGACTACATTAAAGACACTGTACATTGCTTTACAGCATTGGGTATCATTAGGAAGGAAAGCAAAATGGAAATTTCAGTGTTATGTTATAGTGCCAAGTGGAAAGGAGGGATCCTATTAACAAGCCTATCTCACTGTGACACTGCTACTATGGAGGACTGGCACTTCCACATCTTATCAACCCAAACAGAAATTTCTCTGGACATTTTAAGTGTGTTGAGGAAAATGACTATTTTAGAAATTAGTTTTTCAGGTGTTCTTTTTCTGACAAGGAAAAATAAATTTCTCAAAAGAATCCTAGAGGCTCAATTCTTTGAAACACATAAGTACTAGTCCATAAGTCCTTCAGACTCACTCATCAACCACAAGCAATATTGAAGAATGCAGGAATAGCACAGGCCAGGCGATACAAAGTCGTGTGGATTCCATGGTGGTGCCTTTGACAGATCTCAGAGTGGCCTGCTAGCAGGAAGGAGAAGGCTTAGAGAAAGGAAGTTCCCAGGACTCTCCTTATAAGAAGGCCATGCCTACAAGGTGTCACTGTTGGGTTGTGAGCTGATTGATAGGCTGAAAACCCCTACACAGATATCTTCAAGTTGACATGAAATTGCGTAACTACCAAAGTAGCACTGGAGGGGTGTCATGTATTTGCTGTTCTTTTTGAAAATAGATGATCCATGGAAATTTTGGAACCCTTGATCATTGCTCAGTGGTGGCCATACAGAGAAGAGGAAGACAATATTCATAGAGGAATTTTATGTAAAAGATTGCTCAAAGTTTATCTCCCTTAATATATTCAAGATGTAATAAGTGTAAATACTCAAATATGAAACCTGAGGCTCAGCTTGTCTAAAATCACATAGCTATTAGATGCATAGTAAGTGACTATGAGGGAGAATTAACAAAAGTACCTCAGTAGAAAGTTCAAACACATTCATTTGTTCTTGGCAAGTGAAAAGCATCTTAAGTATGATGGTTTGTGACACTCCAAATGACCTCTATACATAAATTACACAGTAGCTCCATGATATGAAAATATTTTGGGGAAAGTAGATGATTGGGAGATGGAAGGTCGAAAAAGGCCTGTTAAAGCCAACCCAGGTGTCAAGGAGATTCTGACTCCTGGCCACCCAATGTGGACAGAGGACTTTCAAGGCTGCCAAGCCTAGCAGAAGCAGATCACCAGTCCTTTCCTTCAAGATGCCCTACGTTTGAACCACCAACCTCTCTGATAGTAGGCAAATTCTTAATCATTTGCACCACCCAGGGACCCCAAAAGTCTTCCTCCAAATAAGACCCCCAAATTCCTCCAAACTCTGCCATTGGGTCAATTCTGACTCATAGACAACTTGTAGAACAGAGTAGAACTGCCTTGCTTTGAGAATCTGAGAGTAAATCTTTACAAGAATAGGAAGCATCATCTTTTCCCCAAGAGAGCGACTGGCAGTTTCAAACAGCTGACCTTGCAATTAGCAGCTCAACTCATAATTAAAAATGCATACAGGACACTGCATGTGCTTTGGGGAAAGAGAGAAAAAAACTTTTTATA
>PVJH01030367.1:0-24898 GCA_004026705.1 Nesogale talazaci
GCTGGGCTGGGCTGGGGGTGGCTGGTGTGCTGGGGGCCAGGGCAGGGCCCTGCTTGACGGTATATCTCAGGTAGCAAGGGCGTTGTGGTGTGGGGAGGGTGCTTCCCCGGCCAGTGCATTTGGGGGAAGGTGCAGACAGAGAAGGCCCAGAGGAAAGCTCTTCTGTCTCATCTGGGAGCTTCGGCCCTGAGAAATGTAACTAAGCCTGAACTTAAAAAAAGGAAAAGAGAAGGGGTGGGGGGCAGAGAAGAGGAGGTAAGGAGGGGGAAGAAAAGTCTCTAAGAAAAATCTCCTGGTTGCACCCCAAAATCTTCTGAATGACTATCCCATTTTCTTTACTTTGGCCGCTGCTTTTCGTGAGCGTCCTCTGGGAGCTCGGATAGAAGTGCAGCTCTTCTGGAGGGAAAATGTGAACGATGAATGCCGTGGACAACAGGCAACCGGAGTTTCCAGCTGCCTCCTTCTGCTCCAGGAAGTCCAGAGCTGGCCCCAGGGGAAGGCGGTGGACCTGCAGTGACATCTCCACAGGTCTGTGGAGGCCCGAGCTCTGGGTGCACTGCTGTGGCAGAAGCCCCTGCACAGACGAGCTGTTGACTCAGGAAAAACTGGATGCCCTTCACAGCGCCAGTGTTGGTGCCAGCAGTGTCTGTGCTGCCAGCTGCATCTCCTGCCAGGCCATGCCTGAGGACCAGGCTCCTGCGGTATCTCCCCCCTCCCCCACCTCCCCCCCAAAGATGGGACCTGGCTGGGCCCAAGGGTCGTGGCGAAGATTCTGAGAAGTTGGGCTCCTTAAAAGGGAATCTTGTTGGGATTGCTTTGGCTTGGGAAATGTGAAGGGAGAAGTGAGGGCGGGGGGTGGGTGGGTGGGTTGTGGGACAGAGTCCCAACTCACCTAAGCTTCCTCTTGCAAGGGCTCTTCGTTAACCTGTGGCCGCACAGACAGAAACAACAGCCAACGTCACCACCTGATCTCCATGGAGGGGGCTCCTGACCCACCCATCACAAGCTTCGGGCTGCCCCCGCCCCTTTTGTTTCCCAACCCGCAGGGGCAAAACACAATGTTTTCAAACCGCGACTGACACAGAACAGCCCCGTGGGAGTAAGTGCTTCCCAGGGCAGCAGGGAATAAAGCTCCCTGAAAGCTAGGGAGCCTTTACATCAGGAGGCAGGGCCCACCTGGGTCAGGTGAACCCTGTTAAGGGCAGAGGTGCATTCCTGCAGATGTGCCTGGGCCCTCTAGAGGGCACGGCTGCCCACCTAGCAGGTCTTCAAGTGTGCACACTGAGTGTGCACGCCCCCAGCAGTGTGGATGCGGCCTCAGGGAGAGGAGGGTCTGCACAGCCCGGGGTCTTGGATGCGGCTCTGAAGTAGCCCGTATAAGTGTGGGGGAAGTGATGTCGGTCTGTGTTTCAGCCTGCGCCGCATTTCTAAGAGGGCTTCAAAAAGCTTGTGGGAAAACCCTCTTTTCCCGTGACCTTTTTGAAGTCCCTGTGCACTCCCAAATCAAGAGGAGGGGGTGCAAAGTAGGAAGGGGGCCCCAATGGAACACAGCACTCCCCAGGATGCAGGCCAGGGAGGAAAGCCGGGGTGGAGAAGGGAGAGGCCTGAGGGAGGAGTGAATAGGGGTAGGGCATCCAGCCTGCTCCTGTGTCCTTTGAAAGCACCCAACTGACTTGCACTGGTTTTTTGCACGAAGGCACCCTGGTGGCACAATGGTTAAGTGCTCAGCCGTTAACGGGAAGGTCAGAGGTTAAACTCAGCAGCCTCCCAAAGGGAGCAAGGCGAGGGTGTCTGCCTCCATAAAGACTGGAAGCCCTATGGGGTGACTCTGTTCTGTTCTCTATGGTCCCTCTGTGGAAGGACAAACTGGCGTGAGGGCGATGGGTTTGGTTTGTAGAGTGAATAAAGGTGTTTGCTGGGCAGGGTGATGGACGAGTTGTGTGTATGTCAACCCCAAAGCAGCAAGGGAAACAAAACCCTCCACACACCGCCCCGCCCCCCCACTTCTTCTGGTTGGTATTGTGTGGAATCTCAAGACTACATCACGGTAGGGAATCCATCCATAAAAGCACGTGGTCTTATGCGCACCCCTACGTCATGGTTGTTTTTTAGTGGGAGGAATATATATATATATATGTGTGTGTGTGTGTGTGTGTGTGTTTGTGTATATATATACACACACAAACACACACAATATATACAGTGTTGTCCTAGGATATATATCGTCGATATATTTCTGCCACTACAATATTTCTAGGGCCTGGGCAGTGTGGAGGAGTCTTGGTGGTGCAGTAGTTACACAATGGGTTGTTAACTGCAGGGTCAGCGGTTCGAAACCACCAGCTGCTCCATGGGAGAAAGATGACTTTGTACTGCCAGGAATTGTTACAGTCTCAGAAAGCCTCAGGGAAAGTTCGACCCTGCCCTGTCTGCTCACCATGGGTTCGAATGGGCTCCATGGCAGTGAGTTTGACTTGGGTCAGTTATACAAGGCAGAAAGCCAAATATTTTAGAGGAAACCAAAACCCTACCGATCTCTCAGCCCCACTCTGACCTCCCTTCCCTTTCAGGAATGCCACCTAAAAGCCATGGAAATCGAACGCCAGACATTCTCACGAAATGGTGCATACGCACAGACCCAGCTCTGTGCACTAGGGGCAAGATCCGGAGAGCCTGACAGAGGGGCCCGGGGCAGAGAGATACCGACCGGGGCTACCCAGGTGCAAGCACAGAGCCTCGGGGCCCAGGGCAGGGGTCAGCGCGGGTAGCCTCGCCCGATTAGAAGATGTGCCGTGGAGGACCTGTCCCGGTGTGAGCGCTCCCGTCCACGGCCACAGCCAGGCCCATGGGGCTAAGCGGAGTCCTCTGGCTCAGGGGAGGCCATGGGAAAAGCGACTGGGGAGGGGAGAGCACAACAGGAAGAGAGGCCAAAGCAGCAGCTGTTTTGTCTCTCGCCAAGAACATTCCACAAGAATGCTGGGATTTGGCTGGATTGTGTGTGCGTGTGTGTGTGTGTGTGTGTATGTGCGCGCACGCTTGTCCCAGCGTCAGGAGCATGTGCTCACCTAAGTGTTAATCTGTGTTTTCTTCCCCTCTGACCCTACAGTCCCTCGTCGGCCGTCTGTCTCATCATTTTAAGTCCGTGGCCAACACGCCCTTCGCCTCATCATCAACCCCGGTCCCTTTCTCCCGGGCGCCTCGCTCTGACTCACCCGGTGACTGCGCTACCTGGGCACGCTCCTCTCCTCCCACCTTGTTCCTCACCCACAAAGCCCTTGCCCTCCGGGGCTCCACCCCTTCTCTGCCCTGTGCACCAACAGGCAGCCCGGGTTCTCCACCCCCACCTCCCCCCCTTGCCCCCTCCAACCAAAGCACCGGCTTGGGCTTGGCGACATCTGGGTGAAACCCAGGCTCTGCCGCTTAATTCCGGTACAACCCCCCTCGGAGGGATCCTTGTCTGAAATCCTTCCGCCAAACTGGGAGGCGGGTGGGGGTGGAGGGTGTGAAGAGCTTAGCATTCCATCTAGGGAGCGGCTGGACTGCTTCTCATTTTCCACACCTTGGCCACCTCCAGGTGACCACACAGTTCCTTCTACCTCCGGCCTGGGGCCCGGCTTCCTGCCGTCCAGCGGATGTCCTCTCTCTGTTCACTGAGGCCTTCCTGGGAGGCGCAGTGAGGCACCGGGCCTCTGGCATGAAAACAAGACCCGCGATTCTCTCTCGCCGTGCTACCTTTTTAGAAGCATCCCCACATGACTAGGTGAAAGAAACAACAGTCAGCTCTCCAGTGTCCAAAGAAGAATTGGGGGATCCGTTCAGTGCCAAAGGATGCCTGATGTGTGGAGTTGGAAAGACCCTGGTTAAATGCAACTCTGTCCCTGGATCCCAAACTCTCTAAGGGTATTTCTTCCTCATTCAAAGGGATTAATATTATTATATAACCCGCAAATGAGGATTGTATGCGAATACCCCATAGAGTTCTTAGTGTAGCTCTTAGGTAGGCTTCTCTTGTAGTGACCGGACAGGTATTGCTCTTCTTTGCCGACATCTAATCAAGAATCCTCCCTGGGAAGCCACAAAGCCATTTATGTGGCTGTGCCAGCCCCCAATCAGAGCTTCTTGTTCATAGTGCCTTAGTGACGGACGGTCCAAGTTCAACTGTGGACATTTTTCTTTGGCCACGTTGTCTTACGTTTGTGTCCCTTAATCACGCTTTCCAAACTAGATTATAAATAGCTTGTGGCTCGGGGTCAAGTTTTTGTGCCTTCTTTGTATGTGATCCCTGTATCCCAGCCTTTGATCTCACTATCTGGAAATCAGGAAGCCTGTCCTGATCAACTGCGGGCACCCCATTGGGGGTGGTGGTGGTGGTGGAGCCTGGCCTTTAGCTGGAAAAGAAGCAGGAGGAGCGCAGGGGGTGGGGGTAGGGGGTCTGGGAACTCTGCAAAGTTGGTGCGGTAGGGAAGCAGACAGAAGGGGAAGGCATCTCATTCCAGGGGCTGTGGCTTTGGCTCCCCGTTCAAACTATGGGGGGGGGGGCGCGGGGTCCTGATGAGCTGCCTTTACCTCTGTTTTTCCCATTCTGTATCTTCTCCTCTTCTTCCTCTGCACCTTCCTCTGCTGTGAAAACAAGTCCAAGGCGGCCAGTGACCCTTCAGCACAGCACAACCCCAGAGGGGAAGGGGGAGGGAGTCAGTTAAGGAGGCTCAGATGGGCTCCCGGCTGCAGGCCTCCAGGAATGGCGGCCTCCCCCTGGGCTGCACTGCATGTGTCTATGCAGGGCTCCAGGCTTGACAGGCCCTTGCTGCGGACTCTGCTATGGGCCCTTGGGGTGACTGACGGGAGGGTGCCTGCCTATTTTCCCTAAGGTGACATCATCCGCCGCTCATGTTTGATTTTCGGGCTCAAGAAGACCACCCTGGGCGTGTTGGTCCACGAGATCCAGCTGCCAGGTGTTACTGGTGGCCAACGTGTACTAACTCCATAGCCCCGTGTGGCTCTGCCTAGAGACGACCCAGGCACCTGTAGCTGCTCTCCCGCAGGACTCTGCTCCAGGGAAGCCAGGCTGGCATCCCCTGTGACACACAGACATGAGCTGGGCCCCGGGTGCTCCCAGTGAACTGGGGCCTTGGAAAACGAGGTCACATCCCAGGGAGGTCAACATGTGGCAGTGTGCCGGGACATTGCGTCATGTTGGGGGGTGGGGGTGGTGAAGGACCTGGGTGTAGTTAAGCTAATGATGCCAGAGGGACATTATCTTCCACCAGATAGTTGAAAGGTTCACAGGAAGAAAGGGCCTTGGTGGCATAGTAGGTTACATGTTAAGACTGTGCCCCAGAAGGTCAGCAGTTCGAAATCACCAGCCGCTCTAGTCCTGGAAAAACGTCCAGTCTCAGACACTCACACGGGTACTTCTACCTTATCCTACAGGGTCCTTATGAGTCAGCGTTAACTTGATGACAGTATGTTTGCTTTTTCAGTTTTATGGAAAATGAAAAAGAGAGACTGAACTTATTCCCAGCTAGCTTTAAGGGGTGGAATAATAAGTTGGTGAGAGAGAAACAGGCAGGCTCCCTAGTGAGATAGGACTTTCCAATGATTTGAGCTGGTCAAGAATGAGCTCACTGGAAATATTCACACAGAGGACTTTTACATTGGGTGGCAAGCGGGATTAAATGACTTTGTAAGTTTACTTCTAACTTGAGTTCTATTATTTTTGAAGTTTAAAAAAAAAAAGCCAGGAGATCAGAGTTTATGTCATAGCCACATCGTGTAAAAATATATAAAGATAATTTTAGCCTAACAAAAACCTGATCTCATCCGAATAAAAATCACTCCCTCTAGGAGGGATGTGTTAGAAGCCCTGGGCAGGGGTGGGCAGGGCTCTGTGCACCTGTGCAAAGAGAGTGCGTTTCTGCATGGCATGGGATCACAGGGCCACAGAGTGCCCATCTCGCCCTGCAGGTCTCGGAACTTGGGGTGGGGGGAGATGCTGAGGGAACTGCAGATTCAACATGTGGTCCTGGGTGGGGCGCAGGGCGGTGTGGTGGTGACAGCAGCAGCTGCATGCTCTCCAGACCCGAGTTCCAGGACCAGCCTTGCCCCTCTGAGCGGCAGCACGGTTTTCAGAAACCGCGCCTGTGGAACCTCCCTGCCTGGTTAAAGGAAGGGCACTGGGCCATGGGACCTGGCACCTTACCTCCCAGAATTTGGGTGGAGCCGTTCTTCCCTAGTCTGAGGGACGCTGAGGGGCTTGATGAATTCCTATGTGTGTGAAGCTATTTGGCCTCTATGGCCTTTGGGCTTAATGGGGACTTAAGCGCAGAAGCTGCACAGGTGATGGAGCAGTCCCCAGGGAGTACGTGGGGGGGGGGGGCTTTCTGGAATCTGTCGGGAGATGAGATGGGGGCCTCAGGCAGTTCATGGAAAAACAGAATGAAAAGATTAATACCCATTTTCTGCAAATGTTTCAAAACTCCCTCACACGGTAGGAAGCAAAACAAACAAACTCCCTGCCTTAGAGGAACGTCCAGCCAGTCACAACTACCCCTACATGTCTGGGCAGAACCGCCCGTGGTTTGCTGAGCCTGGAACCCTGGACCCGGAGTAGAACGCCTTCTCCTTCTCCCGTGGAGGGGCTGGGGGCTTCCCATGGCAGCCCCACTTATAACCACGCTACCACCAGGACTCCAAGGGCAGGGGCCTTTTCCCCAAGGCCATCTTGTCTCGAGTGAGTAAGTGGGGAGTGTGTGCGTGCATAGGAGGGCGGTGCTCTGGGGGAACCAAGGAGCAGAACCAGAAAGCCACCCACCCACGGCTCTCGGGGGATCAGCATCTTTTCCTCATGGCCCCGGGAAAGCCACCGCGGGCCGCACCCTGAGCTCCTTTTAAATGAACGCAGGCAGGCGGGAGAGCGAAGCGAGGGACCTGGTCTGAGCTTTCTCTTCTCAGCTCTAAAGAAATGTCCCGACCCCGCATCCCTACATGCATGGATCAATGGCTCGGTGATCCACTCAGTGTACGTGGAGCAAGCACACGTGTCTCAATAATCCATAGAAAACAGCCTCCAAGTTTCATTTACGAACCCCGTGAAGCGGCTGCGGTGCATTTAAAAGCACAGAGACCAGAGGGGCCTTTGGAGCAGTGAGCAGCGGCCCTTAAGAAGGCAGCCTGTATGTTAGCTATGGAATCACCGGGAACCCTTCCACTGCGGAAGTCCTGATGAATCCCAGCAGCTACATAAGTGAAGGAGTTAACCAGGATTCTTGGGAATATGCTGCAACGTGGATGGCCTCTTCTTTACACATGCTGCCCCTCCCTCTCCCTTGGGTCTTATATAAGAGGGTGGCGTGGCGTGAAGTAAAGGCCTCTGGGTAATCCCCGCCAGAGTAAGTGAAGGAGAGGCTGAAAGGAAGCCGTGGGTCAGACGCAGCCAGAAGGAGGGAGAGGAAGCAGGAGACTCAGGTCGTGAACTTGAGTGAAATCAGAGCCTGGCGGTGGACAAAGAAAGGACTAGGGTTCAAAACCAAGTCAAAGGGGAGAGAGAGCAGACAGGCAGCATGGAGCAAGCCCAGGAACCTTGGGTGGCCAGTCCGGCTCCGGACGTCCAGGAACGCGTCAGAGGGAGGAGGTGGCCAGGCCTAGGAGAGAGCAGCTGTGGGTAGAGCCCGGAGGGAGGGCAGATGAAGGGAGGAAGGGTCTGCGAGGACAGAGAGATCCGATTTTCTGTACATTCCCCCTTGGGTGTGGCACGCAAGCCATTCTTAAGATGAACCGAGATACGCAACGAGGCCTGCGCAGTCACTGGTGGGAGAGAGGCTCTGAGTGAAGACGTCCGGTGAGTCCCTAGGAGGCAGAGACGATCGAGTGGCAGGATTGCGGGGTGCCAAGGGCTGGGAGGAAGCGGGGTCAGGGAGGGCGGAGCTGTGGGCTTCACCTGAATGCAGCTCCTTCACCAGTGACGACATGGTGTTAGTGATGGAGTCAGCGGCCACCAGGAGGTCATTTCGGAGGTTCCTCCTCGTACCTGGGGGGAGGCAGAGGAGATGGCGAGGCCGGGGATGGTGGGGACAGAGGGGAGACAGGTGAGTAAAAGCCTCCGTTCTGCCAGGCCCCTGGACATAGGTGCTGAGTACCTACGAGAGACGGGGGGTGACGGGGGGCCAGGCTGCTCCTACTTGCTCTTCCGCACCCAAGTCCACTGCTCTCCCTCCCTCCCATCCTCCATCCACCTTCCCTATTCGAAGAGCAGGATCCTGTCATCTGCATGCTTCTTAGCCCCCACAGACAATCAGAGAAGACTCTTTGGGTTCTGGAGTCAGCATGACACCTGGTATATCTCAGCCCTATGCACGGCTATATTCTCCAAGAGGACTCCCCTCTCCCCGACTCTTTGTCTACAGTCCCAACAAGACTCGATTCTTCACCACTTTTCCTTCCCACCCCGCTGCTGGTCCCTAGCTCTTCAGATGGCGGTGGCAATACCACGCAGAGTGCGCCTTCAACGAGGGCCTGCAGAGGGGGCTGCTCTTCTCCTTCTCTCGATGGCGGCATGAAAGGCCTTCCAGGGCAGGCACGTGCCTGCCACTTCCTCCGGACGAGGCCAAGCCAGAAGGACAAGGCAGTTCCCACAACTGACACCAAAGAGCACAGCCCTCATCCACCCACCCAGCCCAGAGGCCCATTCTTCACCCACGTGCAACCTGTAGCCCTTTCCCGGGGACCAGCCCATCTCGTGAGGAGGGGCTGGCCCTGGACTTACGTACCCCCTCAGTGAGCTGCTCATCACTGAAAGGTAAGCAGACATCAGGAAAGGATCTGGAAAGGTCTCCCCAGGAAGCCTGTCCATGCTTCCGAACCCCTGCAGTTCCCCACTATCCTCTGTTTCCGAAACTCACCTTGTGCAAAGGCCTCCTGCACGTCCCCCCCCAGCCCACTCAGAGAGTCCTGGGGGCAGTGGGTAGGGGTGGAGCCGGCGGACGTGGAACGCACAGGCATGGGCATGGCGCGGCTGCCTCCGTGAGTGGGGGACATGTGTGGTGATCCCGTGGTCTGCGCCTGGCAGAGTCAGAGAGAGAGAGAGAGAGAGAGAGAGAGAGAGAGAGAGAGAGAGAGAGAGAGAGAGAGAGAGAGAGAGAACGTTATCACGGTGTCTTGCCTCTGTGAAGGAGGGGGAAGGTCCCTTTCTCTCCATTACTGGGGGCCCGCAGAGCTTCGTACCCTGGAGGGGTATATCTAAAGAAGGGGCCAGACCACCGGCATCCTGGGAGAAAGGAAAGGGGAGGTTGGGGAGCATTCCGGCGTCATGTCTTCCAAGACGATGTGCTCGTTCTTCTGGAAGTTCTTGGCATTTCCAACCTCCTCTCCCGCACCGTAGTCAGCGTGGGATGATTCTTCTCCTTACCTGGGGTCTCGGCTGGAGCCAGGCTCACCTTCGTCACACAAATGGAACCTTGGTTTGTAAAAGACCTTAAGGGGTCTTTGGCCATGGATTTCCCTGGCATAAGACACAGTTGGGTTCTGTGACAGCGCTTTCCGTGGATGCTGTTGACCCAAGGAGAGTAAATTTCTCAACGACTTCAATTTCTTCACTATTTCACCATGATGTGGGGTCTGGGTCTACTTGTGAGGATTGCAGTTTTCTTCACACCTGGGTGGTCTTCATGCTGAAGGCCAAGGGATTTTTTCTTTTTTTTTTACTTCCATCTCTAGGTGCTTCCAAGCCATCTTTATTTTTGGCAAGCCAGGCTGTGCCACTGCTCATCCCAGGCCGTTCAGTCCTCTCCCAAGCCTGCTACTGTGATCTTGACACAGTCCGGAGTCTTGAAGGCTGTGCTCGGTGTACGGACTGAAGACGACAGAGGAAAGGCTGCAACCCAGCCACCCACCTCCCCTAGTTGTAAACAGATGTTTTCAATGGAATAATAATAAGACACATCGTCTAATAGTAAATGAGCCAAATACATTAACAGGCATTTCCTCAAAGACATAAAGAGGTCAGCATGCTCCCCGAGAGGTGCTCAGAGTCATTTGCCATCACAACTGTGCAAACTCAAACGAGTCAGTGAGCACTTTACACTAACCCTCACACTGGAAATCACGTACTCCGATTCGACTGGAAATGTCCAGAAGGCACACATCTGGAGAGGCAGGGAGTAGACTAATGATGACTCTGGGTGCCGTGAGGGTGCGGGGCTAGTGAGCAGTGGGGAGCCAGTGCTGATGGGTGTGAGGCCTCTTTTGGGGTGTTAGGACATTCCAACACTGATTGCAGTGGTGGTTGTACATGTTAAAACCGGTGAACATGTTAAAAACTAGCGAATTAATTATATTCTGAGTGAGCGAGCTGGACAGTCTGCGAATGAGACTTCAATAAAACTGTTATTAAAAAACACATTACTGAGGACAGAAGTCAGACTTTCTGTCAGAGGAAATATTTGCAGATTTCTTTAAAAAATTCTTTTTATTAAATCATTTTATTGGGGGCTCATACAATTCTTATCACAATCAATACATACATCAATTGTATGCAGACCACATTTGCACATTTGTTGCCATCATCATTCTCGAGACATCCTCCTTTTACTTAGGCCCCCGGTAGCAAATTCTTTGTGTGTGTGTGTGTGTGTGTGTGGCATCACTGCCCTGGTGGGAGTAGGAAGCCCAGCCTTGCCCCTGGAGAACTGCTGCTGGATTTGAACTGTCAACCCTGTGGGCTGCAGTCCCGCACACAACCACTAGGTCACCAGGGCTCAGCCACAAATTATTTCTTGCTGCAACTGTTTTTGTTTTGCAGTTTTTGTTTTGTTTTGTTTTTGTGGCACCACCGCCCTGGTGGAAGTAGGAAGCTCAGCCTCGCTCCTAGAGAGCTGCTGCTGGATTTGAACTGTCAACCCTGTGGGCTGCAGTCCTGCCCACAACCACTATGCCACCAGGGCTCAGCGCATAAATTATTTCTTATAAAGAACTTGTATCCAGAATGTATAATGAACTCTTATATACCTCGCCAGTGAGACACCCCAGTTTTTTAAAAAGCTGGGTGGGTGGGGGAGGAGGGGGGCGATGAAAAAGATCTGAATAGCCATGTCACTGAGGAAGTTATACAAGGTGGGTCTAGTCACATTAAAAAACAGTAAAGTGACCCTTTCCCACCAATCGAAATCTCTCAAACAGCGGAGGACGGAAACCCTACTAGCCTGCCCACTGCTCTAGAATGGCTCAACCACCTTGGAAACTGTTGGGCGGATCCTTCACACACGAAGCCTGATGCTGGCCACGCGGCCCCAGCACATTCACGTCCGAGTGTCTGCCTGCGAGGAGTGAACCCTATGTCAACCTGAAGGGTGTCTGCCATGATCACAGCGATGCTTCAAGGGGCAGAGAGTGGATGCAGGCTGGGGGCCCTCCTGCAGAGGGGCAGGTCGAGACCACGGGGTGCTCACACTGAAGGGGCACGCCAAAGGGGACGAGCTTCCAAAGGACCTGGCGAAGTGGACGGACGACACCAAGTACCACCTGCTGGTGAACTCTTCTCTTTGGACATCTCCACAAGAGGGACACGGAGAGTTGCCTGGGGGTAAAGGTCGGGTGGGTATGTGGGGGCTTTGGGGGGACAGTGATGGACAGGTAGGCCTGGAAGGTGGGGATGGCTGTACAACACGCTAGCCATGAAAACAATCCCCGAGTTGCAATTTAACAGTGGCGAGCTTGACGGTTTGTACGTAGGGCGGCAAATGAAGCTATTTAAAAAGTGTGACGTTAACATTTTAGAATATGCCACCTCGCAGACCATGTGAGGGCTTTTCATGATCTCAATCTAGAAAGAACAGCTTATGGAAGCTTTCAAGTGGCTTCTTTTGTAATAGTTCAGTTAATATATGTCTTTTTTTTAAAGCAGTGAATGTCAATACAGAGATAGTATTAGAAAGACAGTCACTGTTCACACTCTTCTTCTGAGGTAGTAATCAGTCACGTGGACGAACCTGCATAGATGAAGGGACTGCAGAAAACTTACAGAGGAAATGGAATGAAAAGATCTTAGAACATGGGGCCTCCACGCAAGTCCTCTCTCAACACAAGAACACCTTGTTCTATTAAACTTGGCATTCCACGATGCTCACCTTCCCCACATGATCGCTGAATTCAAAATGGGTGCATAAGCTAATGTGGTGAAGAAAGCTGATGGTGCCTGACTGTCAAAAGATACAGCATCTGGGGTCTTAAAGGCTTGAAGATAAACAAGTGGCCACCTATCAGGGAAGCAACAAAGCCCACATGGATGAAACACACTAGTCTGTGTGATCATGAGGTGTTGACACAATCAGGTATCAGGCCTAAGAAGACCCAAAACTAATAAGCATTATCAAAGGGAATGAAAGGGGTCAGAGTGGAGACCCAAAGTCCACTTGTAGACAATTGGACATTCCCTCACCGAAGGGACACAAGGAAGGGAAGAGCTGGCCAGGATACAGTATAGCATCAATGAAACAATGTCCCTCTAGTTCTTTACTGCTTCTTCCCCGCTACTTTCATGACCCCAGTTCTAACTTACAAATCTGGCTAGATCAGAACATGTACAGACAAGAGTTCTTTTTTTTTTTTTTTTTGGGGGGGGGCATCACTGCTCTCCGGCGGTGGGAGTAGAAGGCCCAGCCCCACTGCTGGAATTGAACCTCTGTCCCAGTGGGCCGCAGTCCCACGCACAACCACTACACCACCGGGGCTCAGCTAAGACAAGAATTCTTGACACAAATATCCAGGATAGATAAACCCTTCAGGACTAATAATGAGCATAATAATGTCAGGAAGATAAGGGGAAGGGAGGGAGGAAAGGAGGAGAAAAGGGGAACTGATCACAACGACTGAGGAACAACCTCCCCCCACCCCAGGGGGATGGACAACAGAAACGTGGATGATGGGAGAAAAGCAGATGGTGTAAAGTATGAAAATAAAAATAACTGATAAATTATCAAGGGTTCACGCTGGTGGGAGGAGGAACAAACAGGAATTGATACCAAGGGCTCAAGTAGAAAGAAAATGTTGTAGAAGTGTGAATGGCAACATATATACAAACTGCTTGAAACAAGTGACATATGGATTGTTACAAGAGCTGTAAGAGCCCCTAATAAAGTGAGTGATTAAAATTTAAAAGAAAAGATCCTGGAATTTTTCCTTGAATGTCTTAAAGCCCTGCTGTACAATGATGTTCAATAGAACATCACTCAACAGCAAAATGCAACATGTCTATAGTGGTCATATCACAAACGAGGGCAGTTTCAAAGTCTCAAGTAGTCGCTCCGCCTGTGGAGTGTCTGGGGGCGGGGGGAGGCTATGAATTCAGATGCTTCAACAGACTGGAGAGAGCTGTCGTCCAGGAAACAGACCTACCCCCAACCAAAGCCATGGTGGAGTCAGCCTCTGTCCAGGGCTCGGCATAAACCTCAGATGGGATGTCCTCCTTACCAAAAAAGAAGATGCCACAGCCCCACCGTAGAAGCCCCCAGAGCATCGCACCAGCCTCAGGAAGCAAAAGTGGGGGTAAGGATCTCTAAAGTCCGTGGCTTAAGGGTTCTTCTGGGGATGACTATATGGAGCATTGAGCTCCGGCAGCTAGGGAACAAAGTGAAAATTAAATTTAGTTTAGGAAAACAAAAATTAGTTTTGCCTATGAAATTCAACCCACTATGCCACCAGGGAGGTATTTCCAACGGTTTCTTATAGATGTGAAAAGGTTGGACATTGACTTAGGAAGACTGATGAAGAAGTGAACGTTTGGGCTGAGCCCCGGTGGCGTAGTGGTTGGGTGCGGGACTGCGGCCCACTGGGATGGAGGTTCAATTCCAGAAACGGCTCCACAGGAGCAAAGGCTGGGCCTCCTACTCCCACCACCAGAGGGCAGTGATGCCCCCCCCCAAAAAACCACAAAAACAAAAACAAAAAAAAACAACAAAAAAAGAAGTGAATGTTTGAATTGTGGTGCTGGAGAAGACGACCAGAAGTGCCATGGACTGCTGAAAGGACAAACAAATCCATCTTGTAAATGGGTGCATAAGCAAATGTGGTGCAGAAAGATTATGGTGCCTGGCTATCAAAAGATATGGCATCTGGAGTCTTAAAGGCTTGAAGTTAAACAAGTGGTCATCTAGCTCAGAAGCAACAAAGCCCACATGGAAGAAGCACACCAGCCTGTGTGACCACGAGGTGTCGAAGAGGTCAGGTATCAGGCATCAAAGAACTAAAAATTATATTATTGCAAATGAGGGGCATTACAGATTGGGGAGCCAAAGCCCATCTGTAGGTAACCAACTTCCCCTTACAGAGGGGTTGCAGGGAGGAGAAGCACCAGTCAGAGTGCAGTGTAGCAATGATGAACCATACAACTTTCCTCTGGTTCTTCAATGCTCCCTCCTCCCCACTATCATGATCCCAATTCTGCCTTACAAATCCGGCTAGACCAGACGATGTACACTGGTACAGATAGGAACCAGAAACACAGGGAATCCAAAACAGATGATCCCTTCAGGACCAGTGGTGAGAGTGGCGATACCAGAAGGGTGGAAGGTAAGTGGAGTAGAAAGGGGGAACTGATTTAAGGATCTACATATAACCTCCTCCCTGGGAACAATGGGGAAATGGGTGAAGGGAGACATTGGACAGTGTAAGTAAGATATGACAAAACAATAATTTATATATTTTTAAAAAAACCCATCTTAGATGAAGTACAGCCAGTGTGTTCCTTCGAGGCCAGGACGATGAGACTCCGCCTTCCATCCTCAAGAGAGATGGACCCATCCTTGAGAAGGCCACATCATGTTTAGTAGAGTAGAGGCGCTGCCCTTGGAGGGCATGGGTGGACGCGGTGGCCGCCACAGTGGGCTGCAGTGTAAAGCAGGCAGTGTTCCCTTCTGCTGTGAGCGGGGCCTCCAGGCGTCACAGCCGACTTGATGGCACCTAACAGTGATGATGACGATGATGACAGAAAAGTCAAGCCCACTGCACTAGATGGCAGCAAGCTGCCGTCCCCTCAGAGGGACCAACCAGCAGTGAGCACTTAGCAAGGACTCAACCTACCTCCCTCGACCTGACTGGCACACGCCACTGCCTGAGCATCGGATGTTAGAGCGCCCAGCCCCACCAGGAACCAATGGGCTTTTTCAGGACCTGAGCCTGAAGTTCTGGGAACGTGTGAACTGGAAAATGATGATGTAAGATGGGACAGGAGGGGTGGGCATCCACATGCGACCTGAACTGTAGGGTCAGGAAGTGAGACTGCGGCCCTCCATGTGCTGGAGGGCCATCAGACCTCTTCCGGGGATCAGCGCCCGGTGGCACATGCCTCCTCTGAGGAAGATAGAAACCAGACGGGGAGTGACACCAAGCCTCCAAGGAAAATGCTCCTTGCCCCGCGGTGGGGTCTCCCTGGGTGAAGACAATGTGGGGCCAGGGCTGTCAGGCTGGGGGTGGGGCCTTAAGCGAATCCTGGTTCACCCAGGGCAAGACCAGAACATGGCACGCTGGACAGGATTCCGTGCCACAGGCTACAGGCAACTCAATCTGAACAGGTCAGAGGCTGGGGTTCAGGAAGGCCCTGGGACTGGAACGGGTCTTGGTTGGAGTCCGGCAGGTGTGACAGCTGACCCCGCTCTTGGGCAGGGTGACAAGAATAGAGAGATGGGCAGTGATTCTGTCCACTCACTGACAGGACTGGGCTCTCTCTGGCCTTCAGGTCTCTACTTGGTCTCTCGGCTGCCTGACTCAGCCCAGGGGTCAGTTTCACGGGTCACCTTCTCCTCCAGGACCAGATCGGGGCTGCCTAGGAGGCCCCCCCGCTGGACCCTGCCCTCTTAGGTCCTAGCACTTATCTTGAGTCCTAGGTGTTATTCTGCTGCCCCCTGTCCTTAGGACCAAACAACACACTGACGTTGAGTCCATTCTAAATCAGAGATTCTACAGGACGGGGTAGAAAGCCTGGGGTTTCTAAGACTGCAGCTCTGCATCTGTCTCCTGCGGAGTAGCTCTTGGGTTTGAACCCCTAACCTTCGGTGAGCAGCCACGCCCAAGAACCACGGTGCCACCAGGCTCCCTCCTTGCTCTCTCACTGAGGCGCATGAAGCTTCCAACCCGTTGATGATCCTGAAGGGATGTCAAAGCTCTGGGTCACCTTCCTGCATCGCTCCCTCCCCCTCCTGCTGTCCTTCGCTGCCTGGTGCTTGGCCCATGTGACACTTGTTACACTCTGAAGGTGGGGGCACTCGGGCGGGGAGTCAGTCTGCCAGAGTCGCTTTTCCCACCGTGTGCGCTCACTTTGAGGCTCTGGGTCCCCTTGTGGGGAATCCTCGCCCTCTTTCACCCCTTTGCAGAATGCAATCGCACATCTACCGAGAGTACGGCACGGAGGTCACATAGCCTTCATCCGCACTGGGGAACCCAAAGAGGTCAGGATACTCGTTTGGCTGGGGGCCACTGAGGAGAACAGAGCCTGGCCACCTCTGAGGTGCGCCTGAGCATCTTTCTGTGAACGTCTTCTTATTGCCAGGGAGCTCAGGGAACTCAGCCTGGTGGCCGGCCTTCAGCACCTCTGAAGAACAAACAGATCAATTGCTGCCGTGGGTCAAGGTTGACTCCTAGTCGGGGACTCCCCCCCCCACCCCGCCCCCATGGGGTTCTGAGATGGCAACTGTCTAGGGTGGGTAGAAAGCCCAGTCTTTCTCCCTGGGAGCTGCTGGTGTTGAACTGGCGACCCTGCAGACCGCAGCCTCACCACTGCACCGCCAGGGCTCCAGCTGCCCGGGAACCAGGATCCTCGGAAGGTGGGCTGGGCCTGCTGCCTGCCTTTTAATGGAATCGGGTGAATGAGATGCCACTTCCGAGATGAGGTCATTGTGAGACTGCGGTGGGCCAACGCCCCCTCTCTGAGTTACCCAGCACTTCTCTGACTGCAACATCACAGCAGGGGACGGTCCATGCAGACGGAGAGTCAGTTCCTCGGTGTGGGAGGCTGGAAGCCCCAATCCAGAGCACGATGCCCATGGGAAGGCTTTTTCTATTCGCTCTGGAGCTAGGCCTCTGCGTGAGCATGTCCCTCTAGACATCCCCTAATTTCTTTTTTTAAAAGATACATCTATCGATATAGATTTAAATACTTTCTAAAATTGTAAGTTAGGTGGGGGTGGCCCTGGCATCTTTTGACTTCTGCTCTTGAGCAATCTTCAGACACTTGACTTCTACGGGAGCTCTGTTTTGCCCCCTCTTTAATCTCTTTTACATCTCAAAAGAGAGTCATTCAAGATATACCTCATGCCAATCCTGCCTCAATAAGATAACAGACAGTTGAGCCCCGGTGGCATAGTGGTTGAGTGCGGGACTGCGGCCCACTGGGTTGGCGGTTCAAATCCACCAGAAGCTCTCCAGGAGCAAGGCAGGACATCACTGCCTGCCTCCCCAAATAACAGTCCATTCCCAGATGGAATTATAGTACAGGCATCGAAGTTAGGATTAACAACACACATACATTTTTTTGGGGGGGAGGGGGACATATAATACAATTTATGGTTATAACCACAAAGTCAGCAGTCTGAAAGTACCAGCCACTTTGCTGCGCGTGAAAAGACAAGGTCTCGACCAGATGGCAGTGAGTTTGGCGGGGGGTGGGGGGGCAGGGTGGGGTGGGGGGAGGTCAGTTCATAACAGACTTGCACTTGTTCTCCTATTTGCTCTCTGATAAAGTCAAATGTCATCTTCTGAGTGGTCCCCCGGGGTGGAACTATGACCAAAACAGAGAGAGGCTGCCAGTCCGCAGCTGGCCCTGAACTTAGACCCTCAGTCCAACAGCATATGGGAAACAGAGTCCTGAGCACACCGGTGCTGGGGAGCTTGTTAGCAGCTAGGAGGTTGTTGGGGTTCTGGGGTGACAGACCTCAGTTCTGGCTGCTCAACACTGAAAACCCTTTTGAATCAAAGTCACTTTTATGCAGGAAAGGGAAGTTTCAGGTATTGCAGTCTCAGACAGCACACACTATCTCAGGAAAGTCTACAAGGCCGGATGGCCCGGAGCCTTGGGAAAGTTCGAGACTGAAAATAGCCATTTTAGGGGAGCGTGAAAAATCACATGAAAAATGGCCGGAAGTGGAGTCTACAGAACCAGAACCAGAGAAAGGAGAGAGAGAGAGAGAGAGAGAGAGAGAGAGAGAGAGAGAGAGAGAGACATAACCGAGAGGTGGCCCACAGGAGAGATCCCACTCGCTGTCCCGCAAGAGAGCATCTGAAAGAGAGGGGGTGGTTTTCCCTGTCTGCCATTTATCCCCTCCTAACCCCACTGGCTGGGGGGCGGGGCATGGTTGTGGGTATGGGCCAATCTTAGTGGCTGAATCCAGGCGCACAGTGTGGCTAGTTGGGAGTGCCCAGTGCCATCTCCACCTGGGCCTAGCTGACCTGGGTCTGCGCATGCCCAGCTTCGGACGGGTCCCCTGGGTGTCTCATGTGTACCTGATTCCTCCGACCCCGTTCCTTTCCTTTATTGCGGGCATTCGGTGGAGACAGCCCCCGTACCCTTCACCTTCCTGCCTTTCAAGATGATGGCAGCCGTGACAGCACGTGGATTAAAACCCCACGTGGATTTGTCTCTGAGCCAGAAAACCCAGCCCGGAGGCTCCACCCACGGGCGCGGGGAGGTGGTAAATATTGGTCCTGTCAAGTCTCTAAATAGGCTATGACGCAAATTAGAAGCAATTCGTTGGGAAGCACGAGGTGATTCACAGGCTAAGGTTGATGTTTCTCTTTACATGTTATTAGATATATCCCACATGAAGGGCATTTGCTAGCCAGTGAAAGAGAGGGGAGGGGGGATCTGCTAGGAGAGACCAGGCTCAAAGAAAAGACCCTAGGGAAAGGGCTGTGGTTAGAAGAACAGCAGGACAAAAATGTCCCCATGTCTTCTAGAAATGCGGAGGTCCCTGCGCACAGCCCCTCCCAACGCCGGGCAAGGCCACCTCTTCCCGGTGTGATTTGAGGAACCCAGGAGAAGGGCTGCGGGCTGTAGTGTCTGGGCCGCTCGGAGTGAGCAATGAAAGGGGAGAGTGGTTCCCCGGGAAAGGCGAACCCACAGATGTCGGGAGGCCCATGCTCCTACTTTGTCCCCATGTGCACCTCCAGTTTTCTGGGGTTCAGATTTCACTTGTAAGCCAGCAGAATCGTCCGCTCGATGACCGCTCTGATGTGTGTGTGTGTGTGTTTCAGGTAGGCTGTTCCCTGGCTCTCTCTGCTCAGTGAAGTGACTTTCTCCTGGACAGGCCTTGACTTAGCCAGGACCGCTCCATTGGAGGGCGCACCTTCCTTTGCCCAGTGGTTGGGGCTTACACCACGGCGGGCTCTCCATCTAACACACCTGTCTTGAGGGTACACTGGAAGCCAGAGAAGCTGCTGCTCCGCACCTCACAAAGCCCACTGAGGCGGCGATGGTCTTAAGACAGACCGTGAAAGTAAAGGCTCGCTCGTTAAAGACGCACACTGGGGGCACAGGAAGCCCGGACAGCACAGGGCAGTGCTTACAGCCAGGGCAATGCACTTGGCACGCCGACAGACACCAGCATCCAGGGGAGGGTCTGGGTGTCCTCTGCCCACCTGGTGGGCCTGGGTCAGAAGGACACGCTCACATTCCCGCTGGAGCCCTGTGCTCTGTAGCGGAGCCTTGTCTCAGGGGCAGAGGTTGTGCGTGGGGAGAAGGTTAATACCAAGTCCTCTACGGGGTGTGTCTTGGGTGAGGGGCATTCCTTAGGAGGCTGGGAAGGGGGGCACCGCAGCTGAGACCTGGGGATTGTGCAGAAACCTGTGAAGGTGGAGGAACTTGTTGGGCAAGGCTATAAAACAATCAGGGTGCCTCTAGGTTTTAGCTGTCAGCTCAGGGGCCAGGGAAGCAGATACAAGAATAATGGGATCTTGTTGTAACACAACCTCCAGCACAGATCTGGTGAGGGCGCCGGCCAAGCTTGTGTCTGGATGCCCTCTGACTCAGGTTAAAGAGGTCTCTTGTGGTGGGGAACACGGAGCTGGAGAAACAGGACAATCCCTGAGGCTCCCTGGGCTGCTGGCTCCTCACTTTTTCTAAGCCAGCGAGCACGTCGGCGCCGGGGAAGACTGTGTGTCACCTCCCAAGAACAGGGCCCCGACACAGACTGTCCATTCTGAGGCTTCCTGACTCAAGAAAACAGGCTCCGTGTAGGACTAACATTTATTATTGTATTTCACATATGTGGTTGGGGAAGTGGGGAGGGGGTGGGTGGAGCCTAGAGAGGCCACAGGATCACAAGCCGATCAGGAGGAAGGACTCTAGGTCCCCTCATTGCTTCGGACTGCTAGGAGAGACCCTGGTCCATGTGCATCGTTGTGCATGATGTGCTAGGGGAAGCAGACTGGGACCACAGCACCCCGTTCCTGGGGCCAGGAGGCGCACGGATTGGCCAGGGCCTCTCACACCTCCTACAAGACCCCCAAACCAAGGCGCCCAGGGGTCAAGTCAGTCTCCACTCACTGCGACCCACTAACAGAGCCTCACTGCCCGACAGGTTTCCTGGGCTGTCCATCTTTATGGAAGCAGCAACACCTTCCTCCTGTGGAGGGTCCAAACAATCTCTCGGCCTTTCAGTCCCTGACCGCGCCGCTCGAGAATGGGCCCCAACCCCCCCAGGCTCACTGCTATCAAGTCGATGCTGGCTCGCATCGACCTCACAGGACAGGGTGGAACTGCCCCTGTGGGTTTCCCAGACTGCTCGGGGAGGTGAAAGCCACCAGGGCTCCCTGGAAAGGGGCGGCCGCTTCCATTTCCTGCATGAGCGAGGAAGGTGAGGCCGGAGAAGCCAGGTCGTGGCGCAGTCTCTTGTCCAGGACACGAGCCAAAACAGGTACAGAGCGTGCCAGGGAAGGTGGCCTGAGGACACCGTGCTCCTTCCCCGAGTCGGGTGTGGGGACAGTCACAGGGACGGGACTGGCTGGCCGAGAGCACCGGCCAGAGCAGCTGCACGGGAGAAAGGCCTGTCTGCAGCAGTGAAGTGGGCTCCTGCTGCCCTGGGCCAAGTTGAAGCATTGCCAGTGTGGTACCAGGTCCGTACTGGTGGCTCCCAAATAAGCTTCCCGTCCTTGCATTTTCCCTGCTGGACAGGGGTGAGTGTTTATCTCCTGGGCACATGTGACAGTCCGACGGTCAGGTTCAGAGAAGCCTGTGTGGCAGGCAGACACACACACACACACACACACACACACACACACATTCAACTCTGAGCGAGGCGTGTTATCATGGCAACAGGATGGGAGGTGCCGAAGCCTCCATTCCTCGTGCTGACTCATGGATACCTGCCAGGTAGCAGATGGCCTGTGTGGACAATTACCTTCATTTTGCCGCAGTGTATTTAAATTAAACAAGCCAGCCTCTTGCTGCCGCCTTTCAGAGGAACAAAAACAAAAACGTCGCATTGGGCGAAAGGGGTTGCAAATCTGCCAGGAGGGCAGCACTGAGCACATAGAGATGTGCCTTGTACGCAGGTCGGACCATGAATTTTTTTCCCCTTCAAGAAATGGCAAAAAGAACCCCCCCCCCGACACACACACACACACACACACACACACACACACACACACACACACACTACTGTTCTGAGCCAGGGTTGGCAACGACTTTGCCAGAAAGACGCAGATGCTTCCTGGGATGTGGGGACAGAGGGAGAGAAGGGTGTGGGAGAGAGAGAAAGGGAGCACAGGAGAGGGATGGCGGCAGGACCGCCTGGTGCTGCACTGTCTTCTGCGCTGTGAGATGGGGGAACCACCACCCCACGCAGCACGCGTTCAGATGGCACTGGGAGGTGGGGCCAGCGGTGGAAGTGAGAGGACAGTGCAGAATGGGGTAACGATGAGAAAGGCATCCCTGACTGGGAGCAGGGGAGCTGGCAGAGGATCCCACTGGGGTGCAGCAGGCGTGCTGGGGGTGGGGGACAGGGTACTTAGAAGTGTGCCTTACGAATACCTGACGGAGGGCGGAGGAGTCTGATGGCATTGCTCTCCGCTTGGCACCGGCCCCCATTAGTGTACTGTGTGCTGTCTGCTGGGGGCAGAGAGGAGGTCCCTACCCAGGAGGCTGACACCTGCTTGTTCCCACATCCCCTCAGGCAACCTGTCCCTCATGATGGGGGGTCGTGGGGCCAGTGGCTGTGGGCAGGAAGCAGCTACTCGGGGACCGCTGGGTGCTGGCAGCGTGTGAAAGGTTATGGCCCCCAGCCTCCACGGTTCTGTCCCTGTTCCAGTGGTGCTATATTATACACCACACTAAGAGGAGCCCGAGCTTAGAGGGGTCGGGGGGCAAGGGGCCTAGTTATCTTTCTTAGTGGAAGGAGAAAGGATACCCACTTCTGGGGACCAAGAACAAGCTATGAAATTCGCCATAAACCCACAGATCCAGAGGAGGTTGAAATCTCAACTTTCAGATCGGCGAGCTCAGACCTTCTCAGGCTGGGACTCCCTCACTAGAAAGTGTTTCGGCGTCTGTCCTCGGCAAAAGGACCAGGGACCCCACGGAGGGAAGAATCCCTGTGAAATAGGCATATCAAACACTCACCCTGCTTCTGAGAAGTAAAATCCCCCAGGCCAGGCTCCAAGGAGGGTGGAGTCCCCATTCAGAGAGCGAAAGCGGTGATTGACAGGTGGCAGGGAGCCCTCGGCGATACTTGAAGATTCAAAGTCGATTGGTTTTACGTGCTACTTAGAACAGCAAGACAAGTGTGGTGAGGCCTGGCACCGTTCAACCGCACGCTCCTCTTTGTGGAGTGCCTGTCAACGACGGCGTGGGGTGGGGGGGGGGCATGGGCCCAGTTTCCACTCCAGCTGGGTACCTCAACCTCTCTCTGCCCCTCCCTAGAACCTTCCTCCGTAGGATGTCACCTCCCCGCTAGGCTGATGAGGATTGACGTAAAATGATCCGCACTCCCTGCTCAACAGGTTACTTGTTAGGAGTCCCCTTTGGAAGGTGCTGGGGTGAGGGGGGGAGGGGTGGTACCTGGAGTGGCCAGGTCTCCATCTCCATGTGCTTACAGCCCAGGGGGGCAGGCAGCTGGCATACAAAAGAGGGTGCCCAGCAGAGGTGCATAGGCACAGATGCAGGGAGGTGAGAAGTCTGAGTCTGTCTAACAGGGCCGGGTTGCCTAGAAGAGGAAGAGGTACATGCTCAATAGACACGACTCCAAAGGTATAATGCAGGAAAGGGAAGCCCTGGGCTCCAGGAGGAGGCCCTCTCCTGGGCGATCGAGGAAGACTGTTGCACAGGTGCGCAGTGGGAAAAAAGCAGTGACCGACCATCACCTGGAGCCTCCCGTGGTCCCCGAGCGGGAGTCACGGGCCACGGAGCAGCAAACAACGGTCGACTGGACCAGTCCAGCCTGCTGTCATCACCGTCTACGAGCCATTCTTGGATGTGGGCGATGATGTTCGCAATTAATGAGCCAGCCGCCCCCGCCAGTGACCCTCTGTGCGGTGGAGTGAAACGGCGCCCGTCCAGCCACCCTCACAACTGTCACGTGGGAGTCTGAGGCTGTGGTCCTGGTGTTGGTTCACCATGACCTGGGTGGTGCCGATTGTGGAGTCCTGGGAGGGAGCACTGTCCCGAGACTGGTCCAAAGTACTTGGGATGCAAGGGCGCATGGCCCTCCCTTCTTCTTCTTTTTTTTTGTGACATCACTGCCCTGGTGGGAGTAGGAAGCCCAGCCTTGCTCCTGGAGAGCTGCTGCTGGATTTGAACCGTCAACCCTGTGGGCCACGGTCCCGCACACAACCACTATGCCACCAGGGCTCAGCCCTGCGGCCCTCCCTTCTAAGGAGCATCCTCGCTGTACTGCTCCTACGACAGAACAGCTTGTTCTCCAGGTGGTCCCTGGTGTATTCCATCTTGGCCACCGGCCCTATAATTCCAAGGCAGCGAGTCTGCTTTTTGATACTTTGAAGAGCTCTTTGGCAGCAGAGGTGCCCGGTATAATACGCCATTTGATTTTGTGATTGCTGCTTCCTTGGGCACAGACAGTGGAGTCAAATAAAATGAAATCCAAGGTAACATCACACTTCTCTTGTTTACCGTGATGTCACGCAGTGGTCTACTTGAGAGAATGCTTGTCTTCTTCGTGCTGAGCTCTGATCCCCACTGAAGGCGGTCGTCTTCGGTCTTCATCGACAAGAGCCCTCACCTTCTCGTGGGCTCCAGGAAGCGATGCCGTGCCATCTGCATAACGCAGGTGGTGAAGGAGTTTTCCTCTAATCTTGTGTTCTTCTTCGGAGAACAAGGCCAGCTTCTCCATGACTTGCTCAGCATATAGCTTGAATAAATATGGAGACAGGATATAACCTGACACACACTTTCAGGCTGAAGCAACTGCACATCATCTGAGGTTTGTGATCCCTACATTCAGAATCTAGAGAGCACGGCCTCCACCCAGAGTCAGGAGGACAGGGGTTCTCCACCTTCCTCAAGCCTAGACTCTTTCATACAGCTCTCATGTGGTGGTGACCCCCAACCATAAAATTATTTTCCTTACCACTTCATCACTGTTATTCTGCAACTGTGATGAATCCGGCGACCCCCGTGAAAGGGTTCTTTGATGCCTTTGGGGTCGTTGGACTCCCAAAGGAGTCATGACCCACAGGTTGAAAACTGCCGGACTAGATGGTCTCAGAAAAGAGAAGATCATTTTTAAGCCTAGAGAACGCCTGTCGCTTGTTCTGCTGGGTTTTTCTGCTTCCGCTTGCGCCTCCATCCTTTGTGGGTTTCTCATTTGTGATGGAAATGTCGCCCTCTGGCTTGTTCTACCGCTGCTCTTAGGAAGTCGGTCCCCTGCATCCTAGACTTCCAGATGGAGGGGAATTTTGATCCCTG
>PVJH01030368.1:0-24893 GCA_004026705.1 Nesogale talazaci
CAGGATTAAGAGAAACCCGCAGGAGACAATGAAGTATTTGGAGACTAACAACAGTGGAGAACTGGTGGGTCAGCAACCAGGGGAAGTTACTGGAATCCAGAGACTATTAAGAGACATCCGTGACTGCAATGAAATACAACCTACAGCCTCGAGTAAAAAACCAGAAGGAAAAAAAAAAACAAAAACATCATCCTGCCATGGATCCATATATGAATTCCACTGGTCAAACCCATCTAATATAAAGACCAGGATACTAACGACCAGTATATAAAGTCCAGTCTTTTAGGGGAATCGGCAGAAAGAAAAAATGGAAAATGAATGTGAGGAATACCCAGCAAGTCTTGTCCAAAGGACTTCTGTTTTTCTAGCCAAGATGACTAAACTTAGGAGATCAAAAATCCAGCCAAAGGCATATTTTTCATTGGCAACACAGTCAGTGTCATCTAAATACTGAAAGCTATATTCCTACAAAATATAAGTAAATAGTTACTAGCTTTAATGGATAAAGGCTTCGGTCTGCTAAAAAACAAAAGAAAAATTATGGGCAAATAAATTTATAAGGAAGAAAACTTCAATTTCTGTAAACATATCAATTAAAACTTTTTATTTCATTTACTCTTAAAAATTAAGTTATTTAAAAATATAAACCTGGAAATTAAAAAATAACAATGCCAACCTGGAATCATCATGGTTTGTTTCCTATGTGTTGTTTAAGACTATTCAGTCACTTTCTCTGAATCTCTAGAAACATCAACAGCTATTCCTTGCTGATTTTCCAGGTGTCCTTTCCTTTTTCTTCCTTTGGCTATCCTGCCCATCCCTGTTTCTAGTGGAATTCCAGTTTGCATAGCTTTTATTTATGAATCTGTAGATTTGAAATCTTTAAGAGGAAGGGAAATTCAGACAGCGCTTAAATATCCAAATGACGTTTCCAGGGTACCGTGAAGAGCAAGGGCTCATCTCTAGTGAACATAGAAATTCAAGTTAGTTCAAATCAGAAATAATTTTGTTATTGTTTAAAACTATATACTTTCTGAATCTAACTAGTATTTGTGTCGGTCTCTGTGTATATATTTTAATAATGAAGAATGAAGGTTAGTATCCACCGATAGATGCCTTGGGAAGCTGTCCAAAATATCTTCTTCTGAAAGATCATAGCCTTGGGCACAGCATGAAAATGTGCTACTCTGCATGCATGACGTCACCACGAGCCCCAATCAACTTGATGGCAGTCGATGACAGCACTAAATGTAGATATCTTCGCACAAGGATTGCAACAACACAATGCCAACTTTGAAGAAACTCAGTCTTGCAGGTGAAAGCTCCTATGTGGCTAAAACCCTGCTAGTGTTTACCATGTACTTTGTACTGTTCGACGCTCTTCACATTTGTTAATTCACTTAAAACACAAATCAAATCTAAATATCAAACCTACCACCATCAAATCGATGATGCGCCCATGGACCCTTTGGGTTTCCCGGAGCTTAAATCTTCACCAGAGAGTCATCAGTCTCATCTTTTGCCTACAGAATAGCTGGTGGATTTGAACAGCTAATTTATGGCTAGCAAGTGACACCCTGGTGAACAGTGAGCTGCTAACTATAAGGTCTGTAGTTCAAAAGGACCAGATGATCTAAGAGAGAAAGGTGTGGTTTCCTAATCCCCTAAAGAGGCACGGTCTCAGAAATTCAGAAGGGCGGTTCTACCCTGTTCCAGACGGTCTCTGTAAGTAGGCATCGACACAACAGGGAGTTTGGGGTTTATTTTGTAGCCCATTATGCCGCCGGGGCATCTATTTAAAGCTTATTTAAAGAACGATTAAAAGACAACTTTAATGATTAGTTGCTTCATCTATAAAATAGACATGGGCATAGAAAGCAAATCTCTAAATTGTGTATGATTGTGATGTGAGGGTTCTAAGAATATTCTCTCTACAATGGAAAAAATATGAACTAAAGTTTTAGTGAAAGTCCTAAATATTACACATTTAAAATAACAAAATACCTCTGGAGTCAAACACCAGCTACCTCCGTTTTCTTAGTGTTCATTTCCATTGGATTAATTTTTTAACTTCAATACCCTCACTTACAAAAAATGGGCCAGATCTTAGTAATTTCTTCCTAAATTGCAGGGGAGATGAAGTCAGATTATATACAATAAAGTATTTCACTCACTAATGGTTGATATAGTCTAATAAAGAAAAAAACAAAGATGGCCACATTTTAATCCAGCCAAAGTGAACATGAACTATAGTGAACATGGACTTCCTGAGAAATGAGAAACCTAGACTTCTGCTTTCAACTAAGCCATAAATATGTAGGCTACCTGATAGTCTTGAGGCAAAATAAGGCAAGAGTCTCTTGGGCCTGGCTCCCAGAGAAAGGGGGACTCTTATTAAGGGGGATCCTCCCTGCAATACACCTTTTTCTGCTGGGATGGATAGAGCATACCAGGTAAATTCTCAACTGCTCTGGTAGTTTGGTCCCACTCAATAGCTTCACAGAGAAAGATCTTTTTTTTTTTTTTGAGAAAGATCTTAATTCTGCTTCTATAAAGAAAACCACCAAGGAATTCCTATGATGCTGTTCTGGTTTGTCTTACACAAGTATTTTGTATTGGAATTGACTTTACAGCACCCAACCATGATTGACTAAGATACAAGAGGGAAGGGAAGCATTGGTCTGTTTACAGAATAAAATCTCCCTAACTGTCTAGACAAAGGGGACAAGTATACTTTGCTGTATTGAAAAAAAAAAAAAGATTAAGGAATGTTGGATGTGACCGGGCAGCAAAATGTTAAACTGCACCTCCATTTACCTGGCAGGGTTGGACCCCTCTCTTGAGGAAGCTTCAGGATGTCGCAGGTATGTTTTGGGGAGGTTAGAGAGTTCCTTGGTCATCACGTGCTGAGTATAGTCATCCTGCCATGTGAAACCTGATGGGGGGGGGGGGAAGTCACAAAAAACATGTCATCATTTCTGGAAGTTTACCCAAAGACCTGACTTAAAGCTCATAAAGAATCCCTGCCAGTTTAGAAACAGTTTTCAGTCTGCTTCATAAGAGTGATTGCATTCACTGTCATCAAGTCATCTCTGATGCAGGCCCTGCATGATGGTCCTTATCCTTGGTATGCGTGAGTCCATTGTGACTGTGTGTTTTAATGCCTTCCAACCTAAAGCCAAACCAAAGCACACTCACTACTGTTGAGTTACCTTCTGCTCAGTGATACCCTACAGAGGATAAAATAGAACTTTCCTGTCTCCTCTTGCTCCCATGGGGCACCTGATAGCTTTGAACTGCAAACTGAGTGGTTAGCGACCCAATATGTAACCCACCATACTTCCAGGGTGCCTACTCTTCCAATCAGTACTACTTTCCCTAAGGATAGTAACTGATTTGGGGAAGTCGATTACCACACCCTCCTTTCTAGACTGGGAGCTCCACGGAAGCCGACACACCTTGGGAGAACCGGAAAGTAGTTGTCATATTGGAGTCAGGGATCCATTGTCAGCCTAGCAATGTCACCAAAAGTCTGAGCTTGATCAACTGAAAAAAGGATCTATTTCTTCCAGAAAAGCCACTGGGCGGGGAATATGGGTTGGTGCATTATGTGTCATATTGGATTCATGATACGAGTCAAATAACTTTTTCATAGGCAAGCCAACTTTCTAAAACTCCTAGACCAGAGGTGCAATAATGCTTCATTACTTTCATAAATAGATGCTAGATAGATGATAATGATAGCTAGATAGCTAGATGATAGCTAGATAGCTAGATAGATAGATAGCTAGATAGATAGATAGATGTGTTCCACCCTCAGCCCAGATTTTTAAGATTTCCTGGGAGGAGGCTGGAACCATGCTTTGGGGCATAAAAGTCCAAAATCCTGTAGACAGGAAGCATTTGAATACACCCTCAAACTTCTTTACAAGGTGTAGTTTGGAGAAATAAAAGCCCTCAGACAAGAGGAACAGCTTCCGCAGAGTATCTATACAGTTAACAGGCAAATGAATACCAGAAGATAGTGATATCATTAACCAAACCAAAGCTTCATTTTTTAAATAGTTTACATATTTAACCAAGGCTTCATTTTATGATACGATATGAATCAAATAACTTTTTCATAGGCAAGCCAACTTTCTAAAACTCCTAGACCAGAGGCACAGCAATGCTTCATTAGTTTAATAAATAGATGTTTAGATAGATAGGTAGATGATAGATAGATAGATAGATAGATAGATAGATAGATAGATAAGGGCCTATTGAATGTTGGGAGGGGCTAACTAACAGGAGACTTACAGGAAATACGCATTTTATTTGGAGGAGATATTTGTGGTCATTATGAAAGATGAAAACTATCTACATGAAAAGGCTATGTCATGGTAGGATATTCCTGGCCCATGATGCACAAATATTTACCCTCTGCTCACTCAGTACTTGTCTGTTCAATGTACTAAAACAAAACAGAAACACACTGCCCTGAGTCAATTCTGATTACTTGGGCATTTTTTCCTGGTAGCCCCTTCTTGCTTAAGAGTCAAGCATTTGGAATAGAATAAGCGTTATTGTTACAATGAAAGCAATTATCATGGGGCTTAATGTACTGTATCTGGGAGCCAATTACATTATATTTATACTCAAATGTTATGACAAAGAGATTTGTAAGAAGGGTGAAGCAGTTATGAAGGCAAAATCCATGTGATTATGCATTAATTACATGCACTGCAGATCACATGATAATTATGCTTAGAATTACCAAATAACTCCCAAGAATAATTATTATGCAATTTGTACATTTTAGATCTTATAGTAACACTTTAGCTCTTAGAACTACCCCATGCAATTATCCATAATTATCTAATCACTAAATATCATGTAATTATAGAGATATATTTTTGTGCCCTGTACAAAAACACATTACCAAAATCTTCAAATCAGGATGGCTCTGTACTTGTTTGTGTGTGTGTATGTGTGCATTTTATAAAGAAGCCCAGAACTTGCTGAGAACCACATTTTATAGAAAGAAATTTAAAAGAAACAATGAAGTGAGAACCTCAGAATATGTAAACTGCCCCATCAACATGTTGAAATCCATACTATGAATGCAACTATAACATTAAAAAAGATACAGGTGGGCAGATCCAAATTGTTTTCACATTTCTGCTTTTGAGACTTCCTGGCATTTTCCAGAGTAGAAGTTGATGGAAAAAATTTTCCAAACAGGATGGCCACTTAGGACAACATGTTCTAAGAAGTTTTGTGTGGAATTTAACTTTCAGATCTTTGATTGCTAGAGGTTGGCACTCATGGCAACCCAGTCATTATGTTCCTTATTTTAGGATTAGATGATCTAATAATAAACAAACAGATAACATTTTCCCAAAATAGCTCAAGGTGGGGGAAACTCCTTCTAAATGAAATGTATGGTTCTGTGGTTAGTATTGGTCCATTCTAAAGACTACACCTGTGTTTGCAATTTAGTATAATACCTTACTACTATGAATCTGGAAAAGGAGTATAACTATTCCTTCCTTAAAAAGATGGGCTTATGTCTATCAAAAGATAGAGTGCTTGGGGCCTTTGAAAGGTTTGAAGTTATACAAGCCCACATGGTAGAAGCACACCAGCCTGTGCGATGCGATCATGAGGTGTCAACAGGGTTGAGTAACAGGCATCAGGAGACTCCAAACAAAACCATATTGCTGAGAAGGGGTTCAGCCAAGAGACCCAAAATCCATCTGTAGAGAATGAGGCAACCCTTCACAAAAGAGGCACAAGGAAGGGATGAGTCAATCAGGGTACAGTACAGCACCGATGAAACACTGATGAAATCCTCTGGTTCCTTAGGCTTCATCACCCCCCATTATCATGACTCCAATTCTGCCTATCAGTGTGGCTAGACTGGAGCATGTACCCACGAACAGATGAAAGATTAGCACTCGTGACACATGGAATCCAGGAACAGGAATGGGAGTAGCATACCAGGATGGTAGGGGAAAGGTGGGGAGGTAAGGGAAGGAAGCTAGAACAGATTGCCATGATTAGTATATAACCCACCCACTCCCACCTCTCAGGGGGACAGAGCAACAGAAACTATGGGGGAAGGGAGACAGTGGCCTGTGTAAGATTTCAAAATAATAATAATTCATAATTTATCAAGGGGTCACAAGTGGGGGAAGGAGGGAAAAAAGAGAAGCGCATAAGGGCTCAATAGAAAGCAAACATTTAGAAAATAATGATGGTGTACAAATATGCTTGATACAATTGATGTATGGATTATAATAAAAGATCTAAGAGTCCCCAATCAAATGATCTTTTAATATTAAAAGATGGGTTTAACATGAACTTTTATCAGAAAGCCATAAAACCAGAGCAAAAAATAAACCACTCCCAGTGAAAAAAAGGCTTAAGATAAAAGAAAATTTCTATGACATTTTAATCTCAATGAACACAGAAGTCTGAACTATGTCAATTGGGGATTGTAAGGGTCCTGTCCTTCCAGAACAGTCTTCGGGCAGTTAATAAGGGTTGGCATATTATGCAAAGTTTGGGAGGACCCTATATCCCACTCCCGAAAGGAAGCAAACTAATAAAGCTACATGTATAAATATATTATATATATTTAATGTGTGCATATATATACATATATATTTCTACTTACCTCTATGCCAACAAAATCCAAGTGGAGAGACTAAAATATGCCATCATGCATTTGTAATAAAGCACCCCTATACTCACATCAGTGTGTGAAGAGAAAAGGTCAAGGAACCTTTAACACCTGTCTTCACTGATGTTGGCTGAAACACTCACCACTGATTAATGGCAATGAGGACATCCTTGACTATCAACAGAGACCTACTAGGGAATCTGGACTTCTATCTCTGCCTATCTTTATTTAGCAGGAGGTATCTCCTCAATATACCATAGCAATGTCCGGAAAAATCATTTATTCCAGAAAGTTCAAATGAAATCCAGAGTCTCATAATATAATACAAGATATCTATATTTTCACTGAAACTCACTCATGTATCCAAGAACCAGGAAAATCTATTCAATGAAAACCAATCACAGAAACCAGCCATAAGATGACAGAGATAGAGGGCTGAGCCCTGGTGGCGTAGTGGTTGTGTGCGGGACTGCGGCCCACTGGGATGGAGGTTCAATTCCGGCTCCCAGGAGCAAAGGTTGGGCCTCCTATTCCCACCACCTGAGGGCAGTGATGCCTAAAAAATAAAAAAAATAAAATAAAAAGATGACAGAGATAGTAAGGAGTATATGACAGCTATTTCAAAGCATCTATGGTAATTATGCTTTAAGAGCAATTATGAACACGCTTAAAAAATAAAAAAAAGGAAGCATCAGTACAATAAATAGAAAAACTCAGCAGATGAATGGAAGTTAAAAAAAAAGAACCAAAATGAAAATACCGTCATGGAAAAATATCACCATCATACTTATAAACAAAGCTTGGTGTGCGCACTCAAAAGAAGGATGGAGGGGAAAACTACTACCCAGTGAACTGGGTGATAGGACAATGAAAATAATTGAAGTTTTCTACAATAAAATAGTCCACAGTAAAACAGGAAAGAGCCCCAGATGCTATAGAACCAGAAGAAACGGTCTCAGTTCATGTCAGCAGAGTGCCAGAGAAAAGCTGAAAGATGGCAGGGCTGTAGACCTCCTGAAAGAAGTAATGGCTGAAAACTTCCAAACAACATGAACCTATAGAAGCAGGAAGCTAATCTCATGTAAGCCTGGTGTGTTTCTAAATTATGTAAAAAAAAGTGAAAACAATGATAACACTGGATCAGTAAAATTTCTATTATTCCAAACCATATAGTAAATTCAAAAGAAATCTTAAAAAATTGAAGCAACCCAAAGAAGAGAAAAAGGGGAATAAATAGAAAATAAATCGATAAACTGGCAGACCTTAGCCCTAACGTAGTAATAATTTCATTACAATTAAAAATAGGCTAATTATATCAATGAAAAGATGGACACATATTTATACAATGGAGAACATTTTTTTTAAATCACAAGGTTTTCTACCAAAAGTGCATTTCTAATATAGTGAGATGTTAGCTGCCAATCAGCTCTGATTCACAGCAAACCTCTGTACAACAGAATGAAGCATTTCCTGTCCTTTGCTCTTCTCAAAATTGTATAATGAACTAGGGAGAGTTAAAGAAGAAGATAAAAAAAGAAAGAGATACCATAGATGTACTCCTGTAAAAAAAGAAGGAAGGAAAATTGCAATCCTCCAAACACCTAGGCATAGTTTTAATAAGTTAGTTTACATCAAATAACAGAGATGTAAAATATGTGAAGGAAAAAAGAAAGAAAGACCTAGGACCAACATACAAATCTACAATGTTTGTGGACAAGCTCAACACCTTCCTCAGAAATGGGTAGAACAACTCAACAGAAATTCAGAAAGAATAAAATAGAATTTAAAAAGTATTTGACTCTGTTGAATCTGGTAAATATTTATAAAATATTTCATCCAAGGACAGAATATACATTGCTTAACTACTCATGCACTTGTACCAGCAGGTAGTAACATGGTCCATAAAAGAAGCTTCAACACATTTTAAAGAGTCGAAAACATATAAAGATTATTTTCAGGGTTGAGCCCCGGTGGCGCAGTGGTTGTGCGCGGGACTGCGGCCCACTGGGATGGAGGTTCAATTCCAGCTCCACGGAGCAAAGGCTGGGCCTTCTACTCCCACCACCTGAGGGCAGTGATGCCTCCCCACCCCCCCCCCCCCCCCGAAAAAAAAAAAAAAAACCAAAAAACCCAAGTTGGAGTGTGCCTTTATTTATGAATAGGAGTGCTTAAAATTATACCATAAATTTATAGGCAAACTGCAATAGAACTAGAGAAATGAGTAGATCCATTTGGATTGAGAGTAGAGGCAAATTTCATTGGTAAAAGTAAAAAAAAAATCATCTGAACTAGAATCCAACGGTTCACTGACAGGTCAGGTCAAATCTACCAAATGCTCCATGAGAGAAAGATGAGGCAGGCAGTCTGCTTCCTTCACTCTATCTAGGAAACACCTCTGGTGCAGATCTGCTCTACTCGATGGGGTGCTATAAGTTGGAAACAACTCAACAGCATGGGTTTTGTATTTCAGATAAAGGATAAAAGAATTCTAACAGATAGATAAAGAGGAGAACTTTACAATAATAAAGCATGAGAAAGAAGATTCCGAAGCATGAGGAAAACATACCTGTGGCTGTGAAATTATGTGGTGTGCTCGGAGAACAGTGTGTGGTGGTGTTTATAAGATTAGTGCTACCCGGGGGTTATGCAGAGGTCTAGAGGTCTGAAATATCATGTTAGGATGTTTTGATTTTTTTTGTGTACACAATGAGGAGTCATAAAATTCCTTAGTAAGACTGTAATATTCTCCAATTTGTTTTATAGAGGTGATCAATATAGCCTATGAAAATAATCTCTTTATTGAATCTTAACTATAGGCCAGCCAGGCATTGTTCTGTGCGTTTTCTATTTTAATTCTCATGATTTCTAAATAATGAGCTGAAGATACAGAGAGAACGAAAAAGCATATAGGAAACGTAAAAAAACAGACCATTATTAAGATATTAAGGTTTATAAACTCAAAGAGAGATAGCAGGATAGTTGGGAGAGGCATATCAAAAACAATTATAGGCAAGAACAAAGTAAAAATGGATCAAAGGGAAGATGCTAAGGTATATTGACTGTATTATTGGAAAGACAGGAAATCATTATGGAGGGTGGGGAATACATTATTTTTGCAGGGGAACCCCTTAAGCATGACTCTTTCAACAGTCTAAACTTTCCCATGGAGAAGGTCTATAAGTAGATGATGACAGTTGAGATTACAAGAAGAAGATGGCTGAGTAAAATAAGATACAGATTGTAAAAAGGGGTATATATTAGTCCTTCAACATAATCAACCAATAAGCTAATAGCCAAAATATAAAACCTGCATGTTATCTATGAGAAGCTCATATAGCAGCTTTCAAACATTTTGGAGATAACATAAGATATACATTTTACAATGAATTCTACTGTAAACACCACTACTTACTGTTTGAAAAACAGTGCAATAAAGCTAAAGTTCTATTTGAAGGGAGAGTCAGACTGAGGAGGACACATGAAATAGTTGGGAATAAAAATTAAGACTACTACAAGGGTAGAAAGAAAATATTTTGAAAATGATTGTGGTAACATATGTACCGATGTTCTTGATACAATTGATGTAGGATTGTTATAAGGGCTGAAGAGTTTCCAATAAAATGACTTATATTCTTAAATGAAGACTATTAAGAGTGTGAGAGTTGCATTAGTGAATTGAATGACAGAGATTTTTATCCTTGGAAGACACTTGATAAAAGTTACATTTTAAAATACTCAATAGAAACCACGATGGAAAAAAAGTAGAATTGACAAGATCAGCTAAGAGAATAAGGCTAAATTTGTTTTTAAAAAGTAGTCAAAGAAAAGGGAAAGCATGAATTCTCCATCAATTTTTCAAGAAGTCTCAGGAGGGATCTGTTAGATTTCATCTGGGAGGGAATGAGGGGATGATCAAAGAAATAAAACCCCAAATAATGGCAACTCAAGGTTTTATACTGAGAAAGCCAGGAAAATTCTGTCTAAGGGTGCACTTTAATTATTTCCAACTTAATAAAAGTGAGAGAAAATTCAGAATGGGGGGTAGACTAAAGGAAATGAAATCTTATAACCTTTAATTTTACCCAGGGAATGATCCAATTATGCCATGGTTTTCAAAATGGAAGCAAAGTTGGTGTTGAAATATGACAAGGAAAAGCCACAGAAATGGAGAAAGGAAATTTGCCAGTAAAACAAAGGAGGGGGTACCTGGTGGCACAAACAGTGAAATGTCCAACTACCAGCTGGGTGCAAATTTAAACCTATCAGGTTCAAAGATAGATCTGGTGATGTGCTTACAACATGTAAACGAATTAAGAAAAACACCCTGGAACAGTTCCACTGTGCATACAAAGTGATTCTGTGACTCAGAATCCACTTACAGCAACTACATAAACTTACATAAACTAAGCCAAAGGTGTTTGGAAAAGGTAGTGATCAGGAGTTTAATGAATCTTGGATTTCTGGGGAAATATATGACTCTCTACATAATAAAATGACAAAAGACATTCATTAGCATAAACCCCAGGTGCAAAATATTGTTTGTAGAATATGAATGGGCAGTGTCTCTGAGCATCCAATAACAAGACTTGAGGAGTGTGGTGGTCATATACTTATGTTAATTTCATGATTGAGATGTAGGGGTGGAAGCTAGCCTATTAATCTGGAGCTAGCCATTGAGTAGCCAATGAGGCCTCAATGTGGTCATGGCTTTCTCCTGAGACTTCTGGGAAATCTTGTGATATTTCCCTCGTGAAGATGAGAAGCTATCTCCCCAGTTGTTGGGAGTCAGTCTCAGGGACAATGAACCACGGACAAGACAAGATGGCAGTATCCCAGGAGCTGAAGGAGCTGGAGAAGAACCCACATGGCTTTGCCCTGATGGAGTCAGACCTCTGAAGCTAGAGAGGCCACGTGGAGACTCCTGCCAGCTGTGAGTTGCTTCTACCACCACTGGATGCTGTTGATGGACCCTGAGCACTAGAAGCGAGGAGTCATGGGGAGACCCCTGCAGGCGCCAGGACTCTGCACCCACTGCCCTGTGACTTCATGAGTCGGAAGGAGACATTATAGACTGATACCAGGCATATGGGCTAATATCAGACTTATGACTTTGAACTGGACTGGGCTGGCATGCTTCCTCAATGTCCCATTTCTCTTATGCATAAACCTTTTCCTTATATCTATATGCTTGTCTATGAATTTGTTCCTCTAGTCTACCCAGACTAAAACAATGAGAAACATTAGAAAGATGAGTGAACTGAAAGAGAACAATTTCTCATAGAGGTGATGTAAAAGAGATTAAAATGATCATATTGGCTCTTCTTCATAATCAGAAGTGATAAGATTTGATAAATTTAATCACTGAAATTTAATCATGCATCCTGGCACTTTACTAGATGAATATATTATTTCAGTTGTTTTCATGGCTAGTCTCTGGAATAGTGTAAGTATAGGATCATATCATCTGCAAAAAGAAGTAGTTGTGTTCATTTGCCCATGCGGATGCCTTACTTTTATTATGTTTTTGCACTGGCTGACTCAGATTTCCAGCACAATAGTGAAAAGCGTTGGTAGTAACAATCATCTTTATCCAGTTTTCTGTTCTCAATGCTCTTAGTCTAACTCCATTGGGAATAATGCTAATGCTTGGCTTTGCATATATTCCCATACTTTAACAATTATTCTGTGTTTTTGTGCTTTTCTTTTGAGAGTTCATTCTATTCCAAGTTCAGTGAGATTTTCAAATGCATAGGTAAGTTTACTTACAAGTCTCCAACAATTTTATTGGTGATTTTTTTTGTTTGTTCCTATTCTGAGATTCTGATCACAAGTAATTCTTCTTGATAGTGGCCCACATATTTCGTAACTTACTCATTTTTAACTGCTCTTTTTTCTGATTGTTCCTTTCACAGTTTAATATTAAGAGTTATGTCTTTAGTTTCACTAATTCTGTCTTTCATTGATTTGATTCCTTTGTCTATGCAGAGCAATACGTATTTCTAAAATTGTCTTATTAATCTTCTGGATTTTTATTTGTTGTTTTTGTATGTCTTCTTAATTTCCCTTTTTGTTAGATGTCCTTGTATTGTTTTCTTCTAATATTCTAGAACTTTATCTATGGTCACTTGATCTCTTTTATAGACTGCTGAAAGAACTTGCCATGTGTATTCCATATCAGACATTTCCAATGGCATTTTTTACTCCAGAAGATTTTCAGGCTCTGTAATTTGATCCTTTGGGAAGGAAGGGTGTACATTTATCCTGGTGTGCATGTATGTGGATAAGAGAGATTTGCTGTACCCAAGGCATTATGATATTGCTGTATCTTAATCATGTGTTATCTTATATCACTCTAGTTTTTTAATGCCCAGGAAGTGTGGTACTCTTCCACCAGCTTGGCCACACTGAGGTGCTCACCACTAGTCTCTGGGTGGATTGGGTAGCATATTGGGTTGTGAGGACAAGTCCCCAATTGCTAGTCACACTGGGCAGCTGAAGTACATGAGGTGACAAGTGTTAGTTGTATATGATCAATAACTCCCAACTTCTGGGGAAAAATAGTGAGGGGGGTGGAGGGAGGGGAGAGAAAGGTAGAGTGGCTGGGGAGTTTGTCAATTATTAATAAAAGTGCTGGTGTATTCCTGGATAAGTGAACTCTGATCCTATCAAAAAACTACTTGCAATAATTTAAAATGGCTACGTTAGACTTATTGGCAGTCTATCACTCTTTATATCTCATTCTCTTCCTTTCGTCAATATTTGATCTACTTTTTTTATCCTTTTGCTTCACGTGCTAGATTTCAAATTGTGGTGGCGCAGTGGTTATATCTTGGGCAGCAACCCGCAAGGTTGGCCATTTGAAACCACCATCCAACTCCTCAGCAGAAAGACGGGGATTTCTAGTCCCATAAAGAATGAGAGTCTCAGACGCTTACACAGGGGCGGTTGAACTCTATACTGCAAGAACACAACGGATCCTCTTTGGGTCTATGGCAGCGATTATCCATTTCACCTAGTTTCTCAAGTCTTTGTAGTAGAAGTTCGGGAGAAGCTATCTGCCTGTTCCTGGACTTGTTTCTTTCACCTCTGCTTTAGTGAGAAAAGCAGGACCTTCTTCATAGGACTGTTGTGAAGATTATATAAGATAATGGTTGAACAGACTTTTTCTTGGACCTAGCATGCAGTAAACCTTCAAACAGGCTTTGAAGGGGCTTCCAGGTAGACCAGGCTGCAGGAAGGAAACTGTATGCACAGGTAACCTGTTGAACAAGGTCTTCTCCCCTGCCTTGTACTCCAACCACCTCACGCTATACCTCTGACTCCATTTATGTCCTATGTTCTATATCTCTCTCTCTCTTGCCCCTCAGACTTTCATTTTACCTCTAGTGCCACCTCTACGGCATTTGCTTGTTGATAACTCTCACATTTTTTCCAGAGAAATCTGAAACTGGCTGTTCTGGACAAGCATCCCACAACCCAGCTCAAGATGACATAGAACATAGTCAGTTTGCCCTGTGCTCTAAACACGTCCAAGCCCAGTCAAAGGTGCCTTGTAGAAATGCTGAGCAATTTGCTCCGAGTGGGCTCAACACTGAAAACCCCAAGAAATACCTTTCTGTTATCTCCATTTTGCTGATGTCAGTCAAATTTACAAACCTCTAATTGAAATGGGACTGATCTGGTCAGTTGGAGAAGGGACTGAGAAAAGTATTGCCTAAGATAGGAGACTGAAGGGAGCCCTTGGAGAAGTGTGTTTGAAAATTGAAAGAGGGAGAGGAAGGGGAAAATGTAGAGGAAGGAGGAGATTATAATAAAAACTTTATGTTCAACCTTATTATGCCAGGAGGGACAGTGATGGTTACAAGCCCCTGAAGAGCCATGTGATAGATCTAACTGGTAAGGAGTCTTGGTACCATAATGGTTATGAGTTGGGCTGTGATCTGAAAGGTCAGGAGTTTGAAACCACCAACCAATCCTCTGAAGAAAGATGGGGCTTTCTATTCCCATAAAGAGCTACAGTCCCAGAAACTCCTAGAGGCACTTCTACCCTGTCCTATTGGGTCTCTATGAATCCGAATTAACTCGATGGCAGTGATTTTGGGGGGAGAGTAATTGGTTGATATCTTGGCCATCCTGTCAGGTATATGGTAGATGACTATCTCAAGATCACTGGTTCAAATCAATCAGTGCACACCAGGAACGTTGCACTCAAGCTGTAAAAAAAGAAAAGGTTGTGATATTTTCTCATAAGTGTCTATGGTTCTTTCTGCATTGTAGGCATGGTGACCTCCAACTGAGTAGAAAACAGAGGTAAGTTAGAACTTACCTTATACAAGCATATTACTGATTAAAATATGTCATTCTTAAATATGTCATTCTTCCTAGTGATTGACCATTCTTCAACAACCCATAAACTACTAAAGTAGTACCTAAAGGTAAAATTACATTTCCCATTCACCTTCCTTCTAAACACACACATTCTCAAACACACCTATACAAATATATATAAACACACATATATTTAATAAGAGTATAGGCAAGAAAATTTCTCTTCATACTGAGCTCAACAAGGAAGCAAAGATAGTATCTTCAGAGAAATGGGACATCTGTAATAAAAAGGAACCCTGACCATGATGTGCATCTTGTTTGCTTTGAAGGCACCACCTAGAGTGGAAACTCTTTAACTCCTCCCTCGGTCATAAAAATGTATCTCTGTGGACTCGCTGGCCTGATGCAGGGCTTTGATACACACGTGACAGTTCTATGCCAATGAAGGGGTGGCACGGTAGGTGCTAGCCCAACTGCAGGTTACCCTGGAACTTAATAAGCATCCAAGTCTCTGGTCCTGTCCTTGCACAGAGTAACCAGCAAACCAACTCATCCTAGTGAGTTAGTTACAAGGAAAACTAGTTCTGACTAGGAACAAAGTGCTTGTGGAAGTGATTGTTTGGAGCCAAGGTGAAAGGGGGCATTACAAAGGCAGAACACCCAGGTAGAAGGACTTATGTCTTTAATATGGAGGTGAGGCATGGGTGGTAGAATTACTGACTTCCACGTGGGAGACCCAGTTCAATTCCCTGCCAATGCATCTCATACACAGCCACCACCCATCTGTGCACGAAGGCCTGCATGCTACAGTTTTCAACAAAGCTTCCAAACAAAGATGAACTACAAGAAAAGGCCTGGTGCTCTACTTCTGGAAATCAGCCAAAGAAAATGCTTTGGAGCTCAAGGATGAGAACCAAGACTGGTCCGAGGGATGGTGGCCAGGTAGGGCAGCGTCTCATTCTGTGGCACATGTGATTGCCCAGAATCAGGGGCCCAAGTAAGAAGCAGCTAAACTACAGCAACAACCCAATTGGGACTGAAGAGCAGCTCAGAACGACTTGGAAATTTTCACAAATAAGGAAATGCCCTCTGTGTCTCTCTCCATTTCTGTTTTCCTGCCTCTCTCCCTCCCTCTCTCTCCCTAGGCCAAGCAGATGATATCAGTTAATTTAAAATAAAGTGGAGAATTTATCTAGCACCAGAAGCATAGCATGGCAGGACGCATGGCAAGCCAAGAAGATCACCCTTCCAAGAGCTTTCCTATCTTGATTGCTCATTTTAAACACGTTTTTTCCCCCTGCTCCTAGTTATTGTCCCTCTTAATCCAACTGACTCACAATTTCTGTGCCACTCAAAAAAAAAAAAAAGAATCCTGTTTGTTGGAACCTATTTGATTTTAGATTTCCAGTCTCCTTAATCATCTCTCTAAGACCTTCTTTTCTTCCTGTTCTTAAAATGGGAACTTCCTCATTATTATGTTCCTAATGCCACCTTTCATTGCCAATCTTATGGCTACCGCTGGTATATTTTCTTTCTGAAAGGCTAATCCCCACGGCGCCCTATTATCTTTTAGTCCTCAGCATTCCTTCTGAGAGAGCATGTGAACACCCTTTACAGATGGAGAAAAGCCGTAATGTCATTAAAGACCTTGTAATTCCCCATGTCTTATCATGATTTCTCCAAGAGGATTTGCATTTCTTTTTGAAGGTCTCCTTTCAAATACCAGAAACAGGGCTGTAAGGTCAGAAGTGGTAGATAGAATTCTAGACACAAAAACTAGGGACACCAATGCCCCTAAACTAGGAGGCAGTGGGGCCAAAGTTCTGGAGCAGGTCTGATGTTGAAGGGCACGCAGATGAAGATGGCACTGGTAGACATGGCAGTGCTCTAGGCTAGAAAGGACCCAGAACTCAAGTCAATGGAGCTGGATTTAAGTTCAGGGGGTACTGTTTGCAGGTGTTGGTTAGGCACGGGGCTGCTAACCATAGATCAGCAGTTCAGACCCACCAGTCCCTCTGGACAAAGATGATGGTGTCTGCTCCTGTAAAGATCTATAGTGTCAGAAATCCTATATCAGTTGTGACGAGTTGGTTTCCACTCATTAGCAGTAGGTTTGTTTATCATTTGAGGAGTCTCTGGGTTTGGCAATTGGTGGGTTCTCAGTTGCTAACTGAAATGTAAGCAGTTAAGAGTCCACCTAGAGGCCTCTCAGAAGAACGGTCTGGCAGTCTCCAGACATGCCTTTTTGAAAATTGATGGGAAATCCCTTGGCTTTTTCAAAACAATGACATTCATACCTGTTTTCATGGAAAGGAATATGAAGAGGATTCTTGCTTTTACATATAAAAGAGGATGGTGAAAAGAAAAAATAACATTCAGCATTTGTTTTGCAGCAAGCCTTTAAAGAGGCAGACTACACTGCACAGGGAGTGTGACAGAGTCCTCAAACTCATTCCCTACCCCCCTCTCCTCCCCTGCCCCAAGCCCACAATCCCGCCTCATCCAAGCATCAACCACCATAGCTTTGGGCTATGTCTGTGAGCTCTCTGTAGTTAGTGATACTTTTAGTTTAATGTGCAATTTTCTATGATTCAGTAGGCTATTTGGGGGCGGGGGTGGGAACAAAAATTGTTCCCATATAAATGAATAGTACTTGTTTGCTTTATACCATTTTGGTTTACAAAGGCTTCCCTTGGGAAGGCTCTACTTTCAGATGGTGAGGGAAACCTGTACTTCCCTAAAAATTAGCTATTGAACACCCCATGAAGTAAACTTATGCTTATACACTGAGGGTTCATGAGTCAGAGGAGACCCGATCAATAGCCACTGCGCTTTGAGCATTTTTGCTGATGTTATGTGATCTGACCTTTCCAGAGTGGCTCCTCTGTCGAAAGCAACTCTAAGGTTCCACATACCGAGGGTGAGGGCTGGTCACACAATATGTAAATATGAACGTGGAGTCAGGTAAGCCAAGCTGACAGGACTAATCAAAGGTGGAGCATGTGGAAGAGATGGGGTAAGGAGGAGACCAGAAGCCCCAGGTATTCAGGTATTTGCTTGAAGCTGCCTCAGAGCAGCCAATCAGATGACAGCCTTGGACCAACTCTTAAGAAGTAGCTCTAGGTCCTGACAGAGTGACTCCATGTCCAGCCCTCAGAAACTAAAGACCCAGAAGAGGCAATGGAGGCAGGCACCCAGTGACCAGAGCGGGGGGAGGTTGCGCTAAAGGACAAAGACTGGAGCACAGGTATGAGAGCAGGCAGCAAGATCTGCTCAGCCCCCAAATACACCCCCTCAGATGTTGAACCTCTTCTTGGTAGCCTTGAGACTTCCTCTGTTACAGTGGAGTGGAGCGTGCATTATGTGCTCTGTGTGGGCAGAGACCACAGGCATATCTGGGGCTTTAGAGGCCTCCCTGGAGGTCCCTGCATGCAGGTGAACAGCAAGAAGCTGCCATTGCCCCATCTGTCCTTTAGGAAGCCCCAATCCCCTAGGTCTGCCTCCTCGGCCAGCCCTCCACTGCCTCCTTTTCCGACAGGCCAGCTTGGTGTTGGTGTGGATCCAATGCCCAAAGAACAGATGGCTTTTGCTGAGGTCCATGACAAAGCAGTTGTCTTTTCCTCTCCTGTCTTTTCCAAATAGCAAGATGGTGCAGAACTCCTGGGAGGTTAAAATGCAATTGGCTGCCTACCTGTCGCCCCCCCCAACCCTCCACATCCCCTGGCTTATCGGATCACTGTCCAGAAATGATCAAGTCATTCTGCTCTACCAAAGTCACACAAAACACTGTTCTCACCTAGACACCATATTTACATGTGTGGCCCCAATGACAACCCTTGACAAGCAGAGGGAGCAGGAGGATTCAAGGGGAAATCTTTCTGCCACTCGCTGATTTATTTCCGTCAGAAAACCGGGTGGCTTTCTTGTAAGCCCTCAGCGCCCCGGCCCCTCTTGCCATGTGTTGCAAATTGTTCACGCCTCCTTTAGCTGTCAGAATGTGCCCGGAATTGTGTGTGATTGGCTTTCTCCCCTATTTTCACAACAGACAGGTCAACACTTGGACGTGACTTTCTGCCGGCTGCCGTTGCACAGTCCCCAGAGTCGTCACACTCATTCTCATCTCATACTTCCATTTTCAGAGCTCAAGGACACAGCAAATGACGTCCACATCATTTCACGCACTTCTCCTGGTGACCGCAGCCGTAGCGCCCCGGCAGTTGCACAAAATAAGATTGCTGTTATCAAGCAACTGCTGCATTTCCCACCTCAGGTTGCAGACAAAGATAAGGCTGTCAGTCATTTCCCAGGAAAAAAGGGAAGAAAAACACACTTTTTCCTTGGCTGTCTGGGAACGACATCCTCATTAACTATTTCTGTGGCCCAGGAAGATGCCCTAAGTAATAATTCACCTCCAGGACTACAGACGACAGGCTACAGGACTCTGATATAGCCACGGGGTTCTTGGGCCCACATCTGAATGGAGAGGGGTTCCAGTGGTGACACAGCTATCTCTAATTTCAAACATTCAGGGCAAGAATTGCCAAGCACTCCTTAGGGCTTCATCATCCTCCTTAAAAGTGAGACAAAAGAGAGCAAGAATACTAACAACCAATCAGAAGTACTCATCCCCCTCAAGTTGAGTGTACATGATTTGGTGATACGATTGATACAGCTCATTTCTCAAGAATGGATTTTCTTCTGCTTGATAATATGGAAGAAGCTGGCTTACTGCAGCATGATGTTTTCCTTCCCCACGACACATCTCAAGGAACCCTTGCACCAATTAAGCATGTGGCTGCTCACTGAGAGCTTAAGGAGTCAAACACATTCAGAAGACGAGAGTGGGGGGGCGGGGGGAGACACTGGGGATCTGCTTCCACAAAGATGGCAGCCCCCGACAAGCCCAGGGCAGGTCTGTTATGTCACATGGGGTAGCTAGGAGGTGAAATTTACTTACATCCTCAACGCCAATGAACAGACCTCAGGTAAAATGGCTTTGCATATATTAAAAAAATGGTTAAAGCCCCAAACACATCACATCAGCAAGTCAGCCATTCAAATAGAAAAAGTTGGAAAGTACAGGGAAAATAATGTCACTCTGTAGTATGAACCAAAACGTTAAGAGCATAAAAAGGGTAGTTTTTCATATCATTGGGGTTGTGTGTTTTAACAACCAAAAGACTTCTTCTCCTGCAAGGTACACCTTTAATGAATTTTAATGTCCTGTTAAATACAGATTCAGCGGGGAGGCATATTTTCCTAGTATAAAGTGACCAGAAGTCCCGCTTTTGGTGGGACTGTCCTGATTTTAAACAATTTTTCCTGCATCCTGAGGAATTTTTTAAAAGCCCCAATTAAAAAAAAAAAGTCCCGATCTCTGAAAAGAATGCACAACAAGCTAGGGAACAGCAGGAGGATGGGAAGGGAATATACCCCTCTCCCCGCTCCCCAACTGGGTCAATGGGGTCCTGCTTTACCAATATTAAAATATGATCATTTTACCCTAGTAGCAAAGAAAGAAACAAATTCCATTTAATAACTAAAATAAAATTCTTACTCAGAGGCTGTCAAACTCTTTATAAACACAAACTGAAAGACAGATGGCAATTGGACGTTCCTGCCAGAAATCCTTCATTGCCTTCCTCAGAAATGGGTTTCAGAGTTTACTTCTATATAAAGGGAGATTATCATAACCAAGACCTAATGGTGTAGGCTTGTTCTCTGAGAAGACATCTGAAGTGTCATCATACAGACTCAGGTATCCTGCAGTGTCCCTGAGGTGAATGTGGAGGTCCACCTGGAGGGTCTAGTGAATGCATCAAGTTCAGTTCTAGAACAGGCAACATCCAGGTTTTCCTAAAAGGTAAGTTTCCAAACTCCTTGCTCCTCCCCATTGACAGAGTTCTAGCCCCTATTTACTCTCATCACCTGTTGGACTTTATTTTTTCATCAAAACATTCTATTTTCCAATGCATACATTTTAAAGTATAACTGATAGCACCCAACAAAGCCATTTTGATGATACCATAAGCCTAAATTGTCTTCCCCCTCTATTTTTGATACAGTAGCAAAGGATGTCCATATGTCCCCATCTCTTATCAGGACTGTATGATTTGGTTTGGGAGGAAATTAACATACTACAGCTCACTGTTGCCTTGAGAAGTGTTGCAGCTTTTAGAAGAAATCAGTTTGAGGTCTTTCCCAAGGGTTGATGGAGTCAGACATGTGTTTTGAGGCATTTTTTTTAAGGGAAGGAAAGGACAGACAGGCTTCTGATTCTCCACAGACCTGCAGAGCTACACAGCTCCAATCAGGCTGAAATCTGAAATCTCCGTTGCCGTGTCTGGATACAATTGTTGCTGTCTAGTTGGTACCAGCTCACGGCGACCCCAGGCAGGGTCCATCCCTACACCGTCCACGTTGTCAGATCGGGATCCCCAAGGTATTCATTGGCTCCTTTTTTTTTTCTTTTAAATCTTGGGAGTAGATTGCCAGTGTCTAATCTGTCTCAGATGCTGAAACCTGCTCAGCGTCACAGCAATCTACAATACCTGGCATCTTACCTGAGTTGACATACTCACTAAAGTGTTTGTCCCTCCGTTACTGGAGCGTTTCGGTTTGCTTTCAAAGTTGAAATGAATCTAATCTGTCCTTCATTGCAGTGTCATCATACAGACTCAGGTATTCAAAGCCAACCAACCCTCTGCTTTCGAGTCAATTTTAACCATAGTGAGCGTCAACAGAGCCCAGGCGGTTGTAAATCTGAAAGGGATGGGATAGTTTCACTTTTCCATCAAGGAGCACCTGGTTGGTTTGAACTAGTGATCTTCAGTCAGCAATCTAACACTTGGCAGTGCCACCAAGGCATTATCCACTTACCAAAAAATCAGAAAAAAAAATCACAGAATTAAATCAATTCTGACTTTTAGAGACTCTACAGCAGCGTTTCTCAACCTGTGGATCATGACCCTTTTGGGGGACAAACAACACTTTCACAGGGTCACCCAAATCAAAAGAGTAGCAGAAGTACAATGATGAAGAAGCAGTGAAAATAATCTTATGGTTGGGGCGGGGGGGGGGAGAGTCACTGCAACATGAACAACTGTATTAAAGGGCCGTGGCATTTGCAAGGTTGAGAATCACTGACCTATAGGATGTGGTAGAAATGCCTCTGTTTGTTTCTGAATCTGTAAATCTTTATAGGAGTAGAGAACCTTGTCTTTCTTCAGAGAAGCAGCCGGTCGTTTCAGACTCTTGATCTTTTGGATCACAACCCAACTCACAACCAGTTTAGTACCAGGGCTCTCAATTACATGATTCTTAAGCAGCTTCTAACAGTCACTACCCAACCTGTGTCATCACATTGAACATAAAGTTCTCGTTACAATCTCCTCGTCTTTCTCCTCCTTCGTCTACATCTTTCTCTTCTCCCTCTCCCATTGTTCAAGCACACTTCTCCAAGGGCTTTGCTCAGTCTCCTGTCTCAGGCAATACTTTTCTCAGTCCCTTCTCCAACTGACCAGAGGAGTCCCGAGAAGGTGGGAAAAACAGAAAGACATGAGCAAAACGGAGAGATTCAGAAGATGAAGAGTGCATGTAACGATTCGAGTCAGCAGCCACGTGAAAGGAGGGGAGCCTGCAAACTGAGAGCCCTTGAACACATCCACACAAGCCCAGCAAGCGGAAGCTGGAACGGGCTCCAGCCAAAAGTCTGAGCCCCTGCAAGAAGAGCCTTCACATCTCCTGTGAAAGAACTACCTCAGTAAAAGGGTTTTAGTGTTTCTGTGGGTGTTCTAACTCAGACTCGGAGCTAAGAAGAGAGGAAAGAAAATGCTCTTTCTCAAAATCAATTAAATCAAGAAAAGCCAATCTTTTGGGGTTTTACCATGGGTTCCTTTTCCTTAGTATTTTATTACTTGGTATCAATAAAAAATGATTTCAAGATGATCCTGGATGATTTTGTTGGAAAAAGTCCCAATCACTGCAGTAAGATGGTGAAGGGGCAGGGTGAGGTGGGGTGGAGAGTGAGCTCAGTGGTCCAGTATCCCATGGAAAACTGCTCAGAAGAGAGTCTACTAGTGTTTTCCAGCTGGTTCGCTGGCCCATGGACATTGTCCTGGCCACATAATGCCCACAGTAGTCACCTGGGGGAGGGAGTGAGGGTGTGTGTGGGAATTGGCTAAGACTTCCTTTGAGTCTTTTTTTCAAGCCCGTAGACAAGGAATTCCTTGAGGCAGATTCCCAGGTGAAGTTACTGTCCTCTCAGGACAAGCCCTATGAAGCAAGGAAAGGCATGATCACACACCCACCTGGGCAGTGCCCACACTAAATAGGACCATGCCCTCTCTCAGAGAGCTGCTTCAGAGGGGGCTCTTCCTCCTGACATACTGACCTCAGTTGCTGCAGTGGAAAGTTGCTGAGCAGAGAACTCAAGGCTTCTCAGGTGTGTCCGTGATGTGCCTGTCTATTTAACTAGGAGAAGAAGGAGTCAAGTCTCAACACAAAGTTGGACAACCTCCCTGCCATCATCCTAAATGCACTTTCTTTCCAGGTAGTAGGAAGGGCTTCCATCTGAGTTGCTTTCCCCCTTGTTATGCAAGACCATGAAGTAACTTGCAACCAGATATGGGTGAAGGAAGGTGGTGTGGATGGTCAACAGCAACACAAATCAGACAGAGAAAATTTAAAAGCCAGAAAGATAAGGGCTTTTACTGACATAGAAGCTTACAAATGCTCAACCTCATTTTCACATAGCTATCAAACAAGCAGCTGAGGCATATGTCGCATGTGTAAATGTTGAGCAGTTTGAAAGAGGTATGAAGTGAATGAATGTGCGTGTGTGTAAAAGAGGTTGCAATAACCTTTCAGGCCCTACTCACTATTGAGGTGCCACATTTTCACCCCAATAATGTGTCTGCTATGTTTGCCTGTCAGCTGCTCCCTGCTTCTAAGAGGCCATTTCCCAAGCACTAAAAGGATGTTTCTTTCTTTGTTTGTTTCATCTTAAACATGCTGCTGTGAAAAACAAAATAAAATTAGCATGGTGCAGCAACAAGAATACCTCCAGGAGGGAGGAGGTGCAGTTGGGAAACAAATGCAAAAGGCGTGTACTCTGTGTAAAAATGCAATCATGTGGCCTGTTGCATTCACTTTTCTTGGATATGGTTTGGAGGTGAAATAATACAGTACTTGCCCTTTGGTTGTCACCCTTGGGGCAGAGCAGTTACAAGGTGGGCTTTTAACTTTGAGATGAGCAGCTCAAAACCACCAGCTGTTCTGCAGGAGAAAGATGGGCAAGTGTTCCTGTCTCTGAAACCCACAGGGAACATTCAGGTCACTATGGGTTGGCAACCGTCAGATCAGCGAATGTGTCCTTTTGTTGACTTATTTCCTCTGTGTGTTTCCCAGGGTCTTACAGAGTTGACACGGACTTGAAGGCAGTGGGTTTGCTCTTTGACTTTATCCAGGTTTCTATGCAATTTTTTTTTTAAACAAAACGTTTCCTTTTATGGATATACCACATTCTGTTTTTCCTTTATCTCTTGATGGACACTTGGGTTGTTTCCTCTGTGCCTTTTTTTTTTTTTGAGCAGGTATACTTTATTCCACACAGTGACATATTTGCTTTTTAATACTTTACAGAGGTTTTGTGCAGCACATTTGCTGCATCTTTTGATTTCTTAAACTGCTGCCTCCATGCGCATGGCTTGCGAATCCATGGAAAATGAAATCCTAAACAACTTTAATCTTTTCTCTCTTTATTGAGGTGTTGCTTCTTGTTTCAATGGTATGGGTTTTTTTCTTTATACTGAGGTGGAATCCATGCTGACTCAATAGCTTTTGAGCTTCACCAGTAAGTGTTTAAGTCATCTTCGCTTTCAGAATATAAGTCTGTGTC
>PVJH01030369.1:0-24899 GCA_004026705.1 Nesogale talazaci
CCCCCTCCTCACAGACAGAAAAAGGAGGCGAGTGAGGGGATCCACTGCGACCCCAAACCGGGCCCCTCCTGGAGAGGAGGCAGGAGCAAGGCTGGCCGGTCCACCCCGGGGGTCCCACGCACCCCCTCCCTGCTGTCCTGCACTGTCAGCGCCTCATAGACGGGAGCCTTCCTGGTGCACACACATCCCTTTCATACGGAGATGCTAAAAAGAACGGAATCGCTCCTTAAAAAACAGGTGGAGGACTGTGATTTTCCTCAGCCCAGCTTAAGATCTACTTAGGGGAGCTTAAGGACTTATCATTACTGCCCTCCCTCTCACTCCCCTTCTTCCAAGACTGAAGAGCCACTTTTCATAGGAGAGCAGCAGCCCGCCGCAGGACTGACCTCGCCTGGCACTGCCCAGGACCCAGAGCCGCCCGCCCCTGCACACTCGCCTGCTCCGGCTCGAGGAGCAGGCCCTCGGGGGTGTGGGAACCTCTGGCAGCCTGGAGCCGCTGTGACTGCCCTTGGCCTCCTCCCGAGGGTGCCAAACCTGCTGCCCGCTGCCCAGCCCCTGCCAACTGTAAATGCAGCTGGTGGGGTTAAGTCACCCGCCTTGTGCTTGACAGTGGAGCGCTTCATCACTGTGCCACCTAGGTTTCCTCTACGGGAAAGCTACATCTCCTGGTTGGGACCATTATATTCCAGACGGCTCCTCCTTAAGGGGCAGACTGTGCATCTCCATGTGGCAGCGCCAATCCCCGCTGCCCCTCCACCCGACCTCTCTCAAAAGGGAGAAAGGTGCCCGGAGCGTGGTATCCACAGCCCCTGGGGGCAGAGAGGGCTAAACCTGTGTCCTGCGTCCCTGAGACGTAAGCTTCTTCGGATGCCCCCACCACTCACCACTTCGCAACCCCACACACAGATTACTCACCAAATCGGCCCATCATCATCCTGCAAAGGAGAACACAGAGAGAGAGGCAGCACCGTCAGCCGGGCACTGGGGACCCCTGCCCAGCTAAGGGGCCACTTGCAATGTGGCAGGCCCTGTTTGGATATCCTCTGTACTCCTGCCCCATGCGCCCGTGCCAAAGAGAGGGGCTGGCACCAATTCTTGGATGCTGCACAAGGCCACATCAAATTGCCACCTGCTTTTGCTGCCAGCCCCCTGCAGCAAGTCAAGTCAAGACCTATGACTGTAGGTCAGAGGTGTGTTCACCACGCACGCCCTCCCTCCCTGTGCCCCTGGGAATGCCATACATCTGGCCCCCAGCTTATTGGCCCCTTTTCTAGGGGCTCAGGTGGCATCGTGGGTTACGCACAGAACTGCCAACTACAAGGTTGTCTGTCCGAAACCACAGCAGGGCCCTGGGAGAAAGAGGAGGCGTTCTGCTCCCGTGCACAGGTACATTCTGGGAAAGTCACTGGGAGGGGCCTTTCCAGCCCTGGGGCCACTCTGCGTCAGATTGATCCTGATGGAAGTGAGAGGTGAGTTTGAGCGCCTCGCCAGAAACAAAGAAATCGACTCAGCAAACTGGCGTCCTGCATCTCCAAACCTCTGTCCTCTACAGCCCAGAATCCAGGAGCAAGCGTGTGCACCTGCTTTTGCAGCCCCCCTTACACTACCCTTTCCCCCGCCCCCCACTCCTAGGTCAATCAAGTACCCAGGAGGGCAGGCTTTTCTGCTCAGAGACAGGCACTTGGCCCCTAGGCTACCAGGAGTGCTTCGGCGTTGGGCTGTGATCTGTGATGGGCATGGTTGGCACTTCGAAACTCCAGCCGCTCTGCGGGAGGACAGGCCCTTTCTCCTCTGGTAAAGTTATAGTCTCTGGGACCCACAGGGCACCGCTGAGCCAGCCTGGACCCAAGAACTTGGTGTTGAGGTTTTTTTTTTAAATGTCCTTGGTCTGTGTGCCAGACTGCGTTGCCGTGATGCTGGACGCTCCATCACTGGGATTCCAAACCCCAGCAGGGTCCCCAGAGGTGACAGCCTTGCAGCCTTGTTCTCTGGGCAAGGACGATCTTTCCTTCTTGGGCGGCTTCTGCAGCCTTCCCGTGTCCCTGGCAGGTTTCAGCACGCAGCTCTGTTCTGATGGTCTCTGTCTTCACGCAGAGTCACCCTCTCCCCTCCACGGCCTCTGTCTCGCCTCCTCCTCTATCTGGGTCCACCGTGCTCTGACCTCACCCTCTCTCGACTCACCCCACCCTCCAAAGCCTTGGCTGTTGTTACTCTCTCTAGGTGCTGATGGCTAGGGAGCCCCGTGCAGAGCAGAAGGAGTCCCCACCCGGGCCCGCCCCAGACTCGAAACCGTCCTGATGTGTGAGCCACGGTGAGAGGCACGGGGTGGATCCGTCTCCTGAGAGCCCCCCTCCCTTTTGCCGCCCTTCCACTTTTCCAAGTGGGATGTCCTTCACCGGGGACATGCGACTCCCGTAAAGAGTCCCAGGAACCCGCAGGGCGGCTCTCCCCTGTCCTACAGCATCGCCCCCCGTCGGCATTGACTCGATGGTGGTGAGTCCAAGCTTCCAAACAGGGCCACTCACAGGCACAGGGGTTAGACCTGACGCCGCCTCTCTTTCCAAGGGACACAGTTCAGGCCATAGCAGCACCCTAGCTGCTGCAGCCGGCACGGGGCCACATCCCTCCCTGGGACTGGAGAGGGAGAGAGGTGGGTGCCCATCTGCAGGCATCTGCCCAACCAGGTTCGCGGGCCTCCTGCCCACCTGGAACCCAGACAGGGTCCAGGAAAAAGGATTTATGACCCTGTGGGAATCCTCCATCTCTGGACTCTGAGCTGAGAAGTTTGCTCAAACGGTCCAGTTTTGTCCGATTCCACCAGAAGTTAATCTGCTCGAGAGACCCAGAGTCTAACTCACTGCCCCCTGAGTGGATGCCGACTCCCGCCACCCTGCAGGACAGGGTACAGCCGCCCCTCTGAGCCTCTAGACTGCCACTCTTTGCTGCAGCAGACAGCCTCATCTTCTCCCTCAGAGCGACCGGAGGTTTCAAACTGATGACCTTGCAGTTTGCCCAAGCACCTCACCAGGGTTCCTTAAGAAGGACAGATGCGTTGAATTTACTTTTTTTTTTTTTTTAAAGAAAAACACTGTAAAATTAGCAGGAGACGTCAGAAGGACTCCCCCCAAACCTCAGAGCAGGCCACATGTGTGTCATGTGACTTGCTGTTCTCAGTCCACGTGGAACCTTCTAGACTTCTGACAGCTCACCCCTCTTCTTCCGTATGGTCCCTCTCCTAACATCGCGCTCCCCGAGCGCCCTGGCCAACCTGCCTGTGGGAGCTGTCAGCTCAATTGCACACAGAGGGCGGGCAGAGGCTCCAGAGCATTAGTGGGAAACACCTCCCGGCCTTTCCCTTCCACGTCTCCGCAGACCCCTTGAAGTCCCCTCCTGGACGCAGACCGCCAAGACCCCTGAGGCTGCGGCTGGGTTTTAAGAAGACTGCAAAGAGTGCTTTTGGTCTTGGGTTTAAGGGTTACCCCTGAGCGATAGTTTTGGGGATTCACCCAGCCTCTGCATTTCTCTCAGTGCTTGTGAATCTGACATGGGAACCCTAAGACAAGGACTGTGGGATGGACACCAAGGCCCACGTGCTTGTGTCCCCAGCAGAAGCTGCGCCCCGGGGTCCAGGCCACCCCCCCCCCCCGGGCAGGCCAGAGTAGAAGAGCAGGACCCCCAGGCAACTTACTCTGTGCTCGTGGTCAGCTCCTCCGTGACGTAGCTGGAGTGCAGGAGGCCTTCCCGTTTCTGAAAATCCCAAAGGAACGAGTCAACCCGCAAGGAATCCAACAACCCTCCCAGCTGTGCGGGCAGGATGGAGAGGAGGGGGTGGGTGGTGGCTGGAGTCACCTGCAGGGCCTTGGCCAGGACACTGGCTTATCAAGGACTAACTGGACAGTGGCAGTGAATGCCTGGGTCACTTCTAGGGTGGGGTGGAGGTGGAGGTAGAGGTGACAATGATGGTGAAGGTGATGGGGGAGAGGGAGGGAGTGGGGAAGGTAGCAGTGGGCACCCTCCCTCCAGCCTCACCTGGAGCCCCTCAGAGGAACAAAGGGCGGGAACCCCTCCCCTCCCCTGACAGAAGCCCCTGGCTGTGGACAGCTCTGGAAACCAGAAGGACCCTCCTCCAGGGTCCTCTGCCCTGCTTCCTGCTGATCAAGAGTGCTCCCTGTTCCTGGCCGGTGGGCAGCTTTCTGTGGCCTCTCACTGACCAACTGTCAGGACAGCGCAGGGTAGGGGCCCAAAGATGTCATCCTCAGACCAGTCATGAGGCCCCGCTGGGTGCTGGCCTGGACTTTGGGGGTGGGGGGAATGCCAAACTACATGTTCCCAAGGAGGGACAGAGGGGCAGAATGGTAGCTTGGAGAAATCAGCCATCTCCCAAGACATCGCTGCTAGGTGCTTAATGAAGGCCATCTGCTGCAACCTGCCGACCCAGGCAAGGTCAAAGGTGAAGGGACAGGCCGAGTCCAGTTTCTAGTGCCTGTCCTTCTCTTCTAGCCCACGCTGAGCCCAGGCACCCTCAGCAAGTCCAGGCAAGGCCTTAACGGCCCAAGTGCTCGCGCAGTCAGCCAACCTCCCCAAACCCAAAGCCACTCTTGGGCCAGTGCTTGGCCTGCGAGGAGTTACCAGCAGCGGGGCCTACCCTTCCCTGGGCCCCTTCTGACGCATGTGGGTGTGGGGGACCCCCTGTGTCCTTGGGAAACCTTTCCGGGAAGACTGCCCACTGAAGGAGCATTTGAGGGCAGGGCGGCAGGAAGCGTGTCCAGGCCCTCTCGCCACTGACCGCAAACCTCTTTTCTTGGAAGGAAACAGGAGAAGCGGTGAGAACTCTGGGTCGGCTTCCAGGAAAGGCCATGCCTGCCAGGTGAAGACCCCAGAATCCCTGGGATCCCCGGGGTCAGAGCAGGCTGCTGAGGCCACATGGCTGAGATCACCAGAACAGGGGGTTCAAGATCCCGGTGAGATTGGCGGCCCTAGTGACACCAACATGGGGGCCTCGGGCATCGTGAGCTCATGCACCAGCCAGCAAAGATGGGGCCCCGCAGTGCTCTCCCCAGCTGACTGCCCCCAAGCCACCTGGCATCAAGCTGCTACTACTGCCCGGGATCAAGTCGACCCCAGTTCATACAGACCCCACACCCAATGAGCACGTAGCTGCCCGGCCGGCCGCCACCCCCATGGGCAGTGGTGTATCTCAGAATTGTGTGGTCTCCATGGCTGGTTTGTGGATGGAGATCGCCAGGCCTTTCTTCCGGGTCTCTCTTGGTCTGGAAGTTCACTGAAACCGGCTCAGCATCTTAGCAACACGCCAGCCTCACGGACAGGCAGGCGGTGGCTGTGCTTGTGGATCATGGACTGGGAAGAGAAGCGGGGTCTCCCACTTGGAAGGGGAGGGTCCTACCCCTGCCCTGATAGCCACAGGCAGAGCGCTTCCCCCAAAATCGAATCCACTGCCATCAAGTCGGTGCCGACTGGCGGTGACCCTACAGGACAGGGTAGAAGTGCCCCGTGGGTTTCTGAGACCATAAAGTTTCACGGGACTAGAAAACCCCGTCTTTTTCCTGAGGAACTGCGGGTGGTTTAGAACCTGCCCTCTACCGGACAAGAGAACAGTCCCAAGAGGTTTGCCGGACTGACTTTGCCGAATGAGTCCTGGTGGCGCCACGCCTGAGGCATTGGGTTGCTAACCACAGGGTCAGCGGTTCAAACCCCACCAGGGCCTCCACAGGAGACAGGTGAACGTGTCTGTTCCTGTCTAGATCGACCGTCTCGGAAACCCCAGTCAGGGCGGCCGTGCTTCGGCATCCCTCGATGGCAGGGAGCGGTGTGGTTGGGGCTTGGAATCTCCGCCAGATCAGATCGCAGACTCTCTCTTGTGGAGTCGCTGGGGGTGGGGGTGTTTGAACGGCCCACATGCCGCTTTGCCATTGTCCCTCCTCCGACGTGCTGAGCACAAGCCCGGGGCCGTGTGTCCACCTCACCTCAGGGACCCGGTGGCTGAGAGGCGACACCTCCTCCTTCGGCCGGCCTGGGGCCTGGTTTCCCTTCTTCCACTGGTTTGAGAGACATGAACCCCCACCCCCAAAGGAGCAAGTGAAGATACTGGCTTTCCCGCCGAGCACACCCCGAAAGCCCTTGATTGGGGGGCATCTGACTTCCTGCTCCGACCTCCGCCCGCCCCGTGAGTCATCTGCACATTCAAGAGCATTGGATTCCCACCGAGGGGGTTCAGAGGGAAATGAATGTTCTTTTCAAAGATGCCGAAAATTAAACCTCCCGCGTCCTGTCCCTGACTCTGTCAATCAGCACCATTGTTACTGCTGCCATCCTGGGTCTCAGAGCCAGGGGAGGCGTAGGTTTCATCAAGAGGCTGGGAAAGGCAAGAGTCTCTTGAAAAATCAAATTTTAACGACACGCTGTGACGGCTGTGAGTTTTGCGTCAGCTGGCCTGGGCCGGGCCAGGCTTCTCGGTGGTTCGACCATTGAGACCCAGCCGTCTGTGTCCCCACACGGCGACCTCGCACAATGGTCTCGACCCCCTCCCAGCAGCTGTAAGATTAGGGTGGAGGGTGACCCCCTGACTCAAGTCTCAGCCCTGGCGCAACTAAAAGGAGGTTTCCTCCGGGCGGTGGCCTGCTTCCCGTATATGTGGACAGGGTGAAAAAGCTTGCTGGCTTCTTGCTAGGCCTGAATCCTACACCTGGCTCGTTCATCCTCGGATTTTTGGGGGAACACCCAATGGCCTGCCATATTGCCTGCCGGCCCCAGGAGTCTTCAGGGACCTCTGACATGACCTTCAGACCTAGGATTCATTTACTTCTTCAGGCACCAGCTTCTTGCCTACCTACTAATCTTGGGTTCATCAGCCACTCTACCTCCCACCCCATCCCTGCATAGCTACATGAGTGAGGAGAAGCCCCCAGCCTGACATCTGACCCACAAACTTCATACCAGCCCAGACTTGGCCTCTTCTACCACTGTGTAAGCTGTTTTCTTGATGTACATATATTTATGAATCATGAAATTTTCTTCCTAAGAGAAGCCAGCCGGCCACACATGAGGAGAAAAGAGGCCATGGGTTTTAGCAGATCGAGAGTCAGGGGCCAGACGACCTGGCACGGGGAATACTCACCCTTACGATCACCACCTGCACAGACACGTAGTCTGGAAACCGGATGGGGGCCCGGAAGTGCATGGCCAGGGCGATGAGCAGGTGCAGAATGGACACCAGGTCCTTCCCGTGAATTGCTTTGGGAGAGAAGGTGACAGTTGGTGCGTAATGGCTTCCTGGAGCAGAAGGCTTGCTCTCACCTACTTACTAACCGAGGGGTGGGAGATTCAAACCTATCCAACAGCAATCCCCTCCCCCAGGGGTCCTCCTCGGGCCTAGGGGGGTGGCTGAGAGTCAGGCTCAACTCAACCACAGACGTGTTGGCGGTCACAGAAAGAGCATACATGGGGGCCTTTGCAGGACAGAGATTTATTTTCTTCTGGATTCAGAGGCCAGAAGTTCAGATTCAAGTTCTCGGCTCGCAGGGAAGGTGTGTCTATGTGGGCTTCGACATCTCATGACTGCCGTGTGTCCTCGGCATCCCTAGGCCTGTCCATGCGTCTGTTCCCACCGTGCGTCATCCTCTCCCTGACCATGTCTGGTTGCCCCCTTTATCACTCAGAAGGGGTGGGGTATGGGAGGTGCCCAGCCTTAGTGGTGCTTCATTCATGGACATAATAAGTCATGCCAAGTCCATGGGTTCCAAACCCCTGTGTGGTTGTTGGAGTCAGGCTCCAAGAAGTCCTGGAGGACAGGGCAGAACTGCCCCCTGGGGGTTATCCTCATAGAGAGTCTTGGTGGCACTGCTGGGTAAGCTCTGACCTGCTAACCCCATGTCAGCAGTTCAAGGCTAGCAGCTACTCCCTGGAGGATATACGAGGCTGTCTGTCCCTATCAAGATTGACAGCCCCAGAAACACTAGGCAGGGTGCCTGTGCACCAGAATCAGTGCGGCGGCCATGTGATTAGGCCCTTGGGGGGCCAGAGAGGGGGATTTATTTTTATTATCATTATGGAAGCAGATCACCAAGTCTCCCACAGAGCAGCTCTGGTGGGCTTGAACTGCTAACCCTTCACTTGGTGGCAGAGCGATTTAACCACTGCGCCATCAGGATTCCTTATTGACAGGTGCCAGGGTTAGAATTTCAACACATCCTTTTCTTTTTTTGATGAGGGGAGCTGGGGAGGTGGTACGGGACACAATTCAGTCCATGAGAAATGCCAAGCCGAGATCGCTGTGGATTCTATTTCTTGAGCTGGGCTGTATAACCAGAAACAGTGTGCTTTGTGAAAAACGAAAATAAAACAAATACAAATCCCTCCAGATTCCCTTGTCCCTCAGACCTAAATATGCGTCCGAGTGGATAAAATGAAATAAAGGAGGGAAGGAAAAGTTCACATGGATTTGGTTGAGTCTTTAGTAATCAGCAAGTCCTTTTCCAACCACAAAACAGAAAGCACAAGCCCAGCTCTAAAGGCAAGAAAGCGGAGAGGGCGGCGGGGGAGGAGGAGGCGAGGATCTACACTGGGGATCGGGATTAATCTAACGCTGTGAGGATGGAAGACGCTGTCTGGTGCCTTAGAGCCAGTTCCAAGCCGTCGCAACCAGAGACACAGCAGAAAGAAGCCCCACCCGGCCTGACACCACCCTCACCATTGTTCTCATGTCCCATGTTCTCATGTGTGAGTCCACGGTGGCAGTCACCGTGCCCATCCATTTTGTCTAGGGCCTCCTCTTTCTCACTGCCCCTCTGCTTGACCAAGGTTCATCTTTCCCTCCCGATCACAGGTCCAAACAGCCTGAGACACAGTCTCCCCTCCGTGTCTCTAAGGAGCATTGTGGCTGTACTTCCTCCCAGACAGACCTCGATCTCTTTTGGCAGCCCATGTTGCGTTCCATCTTCTTGGTGGGTACCATTGTTCAGAATGCGGAAGAGAAAGACAGTGGTCCGCAGGTGGGGAAGAGGTGGTCAGGGAGAGGGGAGGGTGAACGACTGGGTGGAAGGGGGTAGCATTAACTACAAAGCTGGCGAGCTGAAATGTGAACCCCTCCCCCACCTAATTTACAATTTTTTAAAAAGGGAGGTGTCTGTGTGACACCCCAGGAGAGAGGGGGCGCCATACAGAACAAAACCTTGGGAGCATCTGTGATAGGTAGGCTTGTGGCGCCAACATGGCCAAAGAAGATAGGTCGGTCTGTTGTGACAACATGGCCAAGGAACACACATAAGGTCAATTGAAGGGCGGAGATAGAAATGGCTTGGCGAGCCCCGCCCTTGCTCTCCTGCTCTTGGATCTTCAGACCAGCTGGCTGCCTTGTTTGTCCTGTGCCTCGACCTCCAACCGACACTACTCGTGAGACACCTAATCTGTGGACTGTGTTGCTGTGAGTTGAGCTTCCTTCAAAGCCTGGAGCATACATCTCTTGAGCTGGGGACTGTGGGACTCGGTCATCTGGCTGACTTTTGGTGACCTGCTTTGCTGTTTGCTGCTTGTGTCCGGATAGCCTGGATTGCTCTACAGAGGACTCCTTGGCGGCCCTCAAGATTCCAAAGGACTGCCAGTCTACTACCTGTCTCACACAAGTGAGTTGCACCGAGCCATTTGTACTGCTTTATAGAGTAGTTAACTGTTTATTTCTTATCTTATATATCCCTCTGTCTATATAAATGTATAAAGAGAATTATTAGTGTCCTGGTTTTGTTTCTCTAGAGAACCCCATCTAACACAGCATCCCTAGCCTGATGTTTCTCTGGCTCTCAGAATTACTGGGATTCTGATAGGCGGCAATGCATGTGATGCTTTTTATTTTTCTAATCTTGGTTAAAAACTTTTTTTAAAAAATATATGAACCAAGGGAAAACAATCACCATCTCTACCTTGGGTCTGTGGGCCATCTGAGACCTTAACGATGTCCACCAGGCTCTGCAATCACCACCCCCCCCCCCTTGGTATCTTGAACACAGTGACATCCCAGCTTTTAAAAACCCGCTGCTTCCCTGGAGGAAAGGGGTGAAAAAGAAGGGAGATGAGTGTAGGGAGGGGGAAAGATCCAGAAACAGGTCACCGGGTCATGCACCCATCAGGATCATGTCCCATCATTATCCTCATGGTGCTGCAATCTGTCCCCTGAAGCCGGGCACGGGCTCAAGGGGGCTTGGGGATGGCTGGAAGTTAACTCCTGGCTGCCTCGTTTGGTCCCTGATGGACGCTGCCAAGTCTCGCAGCGTTTCTTCGACCCTTGGACCCAGGGTGGCCTATGGATACAGAGTTCTGTGGTTAGCAATCCCTCCCTTGCCCGCGGAGACCCCCAAAGCCAGAAGGTAGGCTCGGGGCTGTCCAAGATCAAGCACTGAGGAAGTGAGGGAGCAGAGTTCAAGATGGCCCAGCAAGGCTCCAGACGCCCCTCACCCTACACCCCCAGGTACCAGCAGTCCTGCCGAGAGGATGGGTCAGTGGTGGAAGGTCAGACAGGAAAGAGAAGGGTTCGTTGCTCCCTGCTTAAACCTGCCCCTTCCGAGCTAACTTCTTGACTGGAAATCCTTGTCCCCAAAGCTGACACCTGAATCACGGGCAGCATGCTGGATCCCAGACCCCATTCTGGGGAGTCATCGATTGGACAGCACATCATTTGACATGGTTAGGTAGGGTTATTGTGCCAACCTGGCCAATAGGAACGTGTGGGATTGATTAATGAGGTCGCAGTTGATTGGAGGACAAAGGGAGAAATGACTCGGCAAGACCATCTCTCGCTCTCTTGCTCTCTGGTGATCAGAGCAGTGTGTAGCTGCTTTGGCTAGTTCTTTGCCTCAGCCCATGAGCTGCACTACCTGTGGGACAGCCAACCCATGGATACTATTGCTAGAGCTTGAGGTTTCTGGGAGACCTGCTTCACCATGGTGCTGATGTGCACATCGCTTGAGCTTGAGACTGGCAGACCCTGTCATCTTGCCTTGCCTGGGTTCCATATCCCATCCCAGCCTGCTTTGCTAAGCTCCTGAGCTGCTGACCGCCGGGGATTGGCCCTGCCGTTTGCTGCCTGTGGGCAGACTCTGCCTGAATTGCCTGAGGGAAGACTCAGCTGTCTGCTTCCTTGATCTTGGACCCAGCAGCCCTGCAAGTTGTAGGACTTCCAGTATAGTAACTGTTGCACAGAAGTGAGTTGAACTGAGCCCTTGGTACTGCTGTGTGGACTAATTAGCTGTTATATTCCTCTGTGCTCTATGTATCTATCTTCGTGTGTGTGTGTGTGTGTGTGTGTGTGTGTGTGTTCTGGTTTTGTTTCTCTAGAGAACCCTGTCTAAAACAGGGGTCATTGGTATTTGTGGGCTCCTGGGTGAATGGCATCTGAACGGCACTGTTTCCTCTCCAGGAACAGGCTGGTGTCCGAAGGCCCGTGTCTGTAAGCTGGGCCTTGTTGGGAAGGGGGGCTCTTTGCAGGTGCCACTACATCGCACGTACTTTGGGCTTGCTGTCAAGAGAGACGGATTCCTGGAGAAGGACGTCCTGCTTAGTAAAGTGGAGGGACAGCGAAAATGAGAAGGCCATCCAGGAGATGGACGAACCCAGTGGCTGAATCCCTGGGCTCAGACAGAGGCAGCCCTGTGAGGATGGCACAGGACCGGACAGAGTTTCGTACTGTTGTGCACGAGATCGCTATGGGTCAGAACTGGCTCGATGGTGTGTAATATAAGAACCACATGTAGGTGTAGCAGGAGGTTCATGGTCGGGGGTGGGGGTGGGGGGGCTGTGTGCTGATCCAATCAGGGTGGGGTCTTTACCAAAGAGAAGAGACACAGAGGGAGGACAAGCATGTGACAGCCTAGTGATGTATTCACAAGCCAGGGATGGCCTGGTGCCACCAGAGTGGAGTGACTATGCACGACCTTCCCCCTGAGGATGCCCTGATCTCGGGCACCCAGCTTCCTCCCCGTGGAGAATGCATCTTTTACTCTTCCAGCCTGCGGGGCTTGGTCATTGCTGCTCAGGCCGCTCAGACACAAGCCCAATCCTGGTCCTTTCTGGGGATGGCATTCCTGGATGCCCCTGCCCCATCCCCTGCGCTGGGAGGTGCAGACCAAGCTGGGCACCCTAGGTGTGACACAGGGGTGAGGCCCTCCCCCTTCATGAGCCCCTGCCCCTACTGCATTGTCTCCCACAGAGCTGGGGCTGAGGTGGGGGGGTGGGGCGGGTTTCTCAAAAGCCAGGCCCCGTGTCAGGAGCCGCAGCAATGGGCACCAGGGACAGGCGGGGCCCCCAGCAGCTACTCACTGTCCACGCTCCAGCGGAGGGCCCAGCCGTGGGGCTGCAGCAGCTTGTGCACCACCTCCAGCACCGTCTGCAGCTTCTGCTTCTGCCCGGCCTCGGACAGGGTCATCTCGGCCACGTTCAGCTTGTGTTTGGACAGCTTCTCTGAAGCGGCCAGGAGAAGAGGGGCAGGCAGGGTGAGAGAGAAAGAGGGAGCGGGGGGCGCTCAGGGCAGAGACACAGCCTCCTCCACCCTTGGGTCCCCCAAGTGGAGGAAGCAAGGGGGGCTGGTAACTAAAGAGCTCTGAGCCCTGGGCCCCCCACATTTTCCTGAGGACTCGACTCTGGAGTGTAAAGAATAACACTGTGAGTGTCCTTCCCCCACCCCCTGCCCCTCTGTACAGACAGTGGGAGACACAATTCCAGCCCAGCTGGGCACTGCACGGGCACCTAGGGAGGAGGGGAGGAGGTGGTGGGGGGGGACTGCGTTCCTGATTCCCCAGCATAGGGGCAAGCTGTCCTCGCTGGGGACAGCCTAACAAGAAGGGAGTCGCAGCCCAGCTCTCCAAAGCCTCGGCTCCGTTTCTCTAACACGGCCTCGGCCGTCAGGAAGATGATGATATATTCATAGACGCTCGGCCACGGCGGCCGGCTTTATTACCGAGCGTGAGCTCAGGAAGTAATCTGGACAGGCGAGATGTCACAGCTACTCAAGATTCAATTGCTAGGACGCCCAGCCCGCACAATCTGCCCAGCGGAGCAGAGGGGAGCAGCCGGTGAGGGGAGACATGCTCCCGATGTGTGACCCCACAACTGCCGCCGGGCAATGGGGCTGCAGATCCCTGCCTCTTGTCACCCCAAGATACCCCCCTGGCACTTCCTGAGGTAGCTCCGTGCAAACAGGAGTGACCCCCCAGCCCCCAGCGTGGCTGGCAGTATTTAAGCACTGGGGACAGAGCAGACTCCGGTGAGAGATAGTCAAAGCTGGCGGCTCCTGGCAGGTCACACATGGGACCCCCTCCCTCCCATTTTGTAAGTGACCCCAAGCCATGGTCTGTGCAAAGTGCTTTTACTTAGGAAGGGGGAGGGCATGCCTTCCTGTCAATGAGACTCATAAGGACCCTACATCAAGGTTTCCCATGCTGTGGTCTTACAGGAGCAGACAGACTCATCTCACTCTCCCAAGGCTGCTGGTGGGTTTGAACCGCCAGCCAAGGGGTGGTTAGCAGTGCCACACTTGCCCGAATCAGAGGGTCCTACAAACTTGACATTCTCTCCCGAGACCCTCCATCCCTCAGTGAGTCCAAGGATGGGTGGTTTTGATGTTCTCCTTCGGACATAGATTACAGCCTGGCTCCCTGGTGACTCAGTGGGTCACAAGTTAGATGGACTGCTACCCACATGAGGTCAGCCGTTCAAATCCACCGGTTACTCTGAAGGGAGAGAGATGAGACTTCCCATTCCCCTGAAGAACCCTGGTGGCGTAGTAGTTATCCACTGGGCTGCTAACCCCAAGGGCTGCAGTTCGAAACACCAGTTTTCTCTGTGGGGAAAAGATGAGGCTTTCTACTCCCGTAAAGAATGACAGTCTCGGAAACTTACGTGGACAGTTCTACCCTGTCCTGCAGGGTGGCTGTGAGTCCGCAGCAAGTGACTTTGGTGCTTTGTCATTTGATTGCCTGCGGCTACAGGACCCCCAAGACCAGGACCCCAGTTTCCCAAGCATAGACAGAGCCCTGAGAGCAGAGAAGAGCAGAAGGTAAGGGGGGTCGACCACCCTGTGGCAGTCGTGTACTCTGGTGCCAATTTGATTAAGAGTCTAGGGGTGGAGTCTAGTCTATCAATCTGGAGATAGCCAATGAGACCTCTGTGTGGTCATGGCTTTCTCTGAGAAAGAACTCTGGGAAACCTTGCAATATTTCCCCTGTGGAGAAGAGAGACCATTAACTCAGTCCCTGGGAGACGCTGTACTGACGAGACAAGAGGGCAGTATGGTGATGGACCCGGAGTCCTGGAGAAGCAGGAGGAGAAGGCCCATGGGGCCGGAGAAGCCACGTGGAGGCTCCTGCCAGTGCTGAGATGCTTGGGAGGCCACGGGGAGACCCCTGCCAGCACTGAAATACTTCTACCACAGTCATTGGATACACAAGACTCTGCACCCACTGGCCTGTGATTGTCCTGGCATCACTGCATGTGCTTCATGGGTGTGAAGAGGACTAATGGATTGGTATCGGACATATGGGTTAATATCGGACTTATGGACTTGGACTGGACTGGGTTGGGCTGCTTTCTCAATGTTCCATTCCTCTAGTATATAAATCTCTCCCTTATATACATATGCATGCTTATGAATGTGTTTCTCTAGTCTACCCGGTATAACCCACACCCAATGTGAGAGGCTTGAGAAATTGTCACATGAGGAGGAGCTGGTTTTGCAAGGAGGGGGAAAGTGTCTGTGAGTTCAAACAGGACAAGAGACAGTCTAGGAGTGCCCTTTAAACCTTCCCTGCATGTCCTCACTGCTCACGTGGGAGTCACCTCGAGCCCAGAAGCCCCCCCACTCACAGAAATCCCATCAGGTGGTGAAGAACTAGATGGCCGCTTCCAGAATCTCCTCTCAGGAAGAATCCACCCAGGATGCAGGAGAGAGTCACCTCTGGCCACCTCTGCGTGGACACATCTGGACATCCGTCCTCTGTCCCCGTCCTTTCTCCCACTCACCCCTGCCTCCATGAAGCATCTTAGTCTCTGTCCCTGTTGAGGGCCTGTTCCCTGGTTCTTCCCCTCTCTCGTGTCTGACCGGTCCTTCTCAGCTGACCACCCAGAGCCCAGGGCAGGTGACAGCGTTGGCTCCGTCTTCAGCCGGTGTTTGGCCAGAGCCTGCAGCTTGGATCCGGCTCTGCCTTGGGGAAGCCAAACAGTCACATGCCCTGGCATACCCAGACTGGCCTGGCGATCCCCAGGCTCACGCCCACACCTGGCCCAGGTAACAACCTCGTTCGATCAAGCGGGCACGGTGTCATCCCGTCCCAATAATGTCCTCAGAAACCTCCTGAGGTTCTTTTTTGGCAGCCAAACCACGTGACAGAGGGGAGATTCCTAGAATTGCCTAACGGAGTGCTCGCTGGAGATCCGCAAACAGGATGGAGGAGAAGCTTCTCTCAGGACACACACACACACACACACACACACCCTCCGTCTCAAGGCGTGTGTGTCTGTAACAGACGGCAAAACTCACAAGCGCAGCCGCTTCCGGGCAGGTGCGCATCTCCCTGGCAGAGGGAGCCCAGAGCACCAGACAACCCGGCGTCCAGCCCCCCTCTCCGCCTCAGGGAAGGTGCTGATGTGGTTCGGTCAGAAGGCAGAGACTCGGGTTCAAACTCTGAGTCTGGCCTGCGGCCCCGAGAGCCAATTCCAGAGCTCCATGGCCCTGCGGCTAGATTTAGGACACGGGGGACTCAATTGACTCAAAGCGGGGTGGGGTAAGGTCAGGAGGGGAGGGGGCAAAGAGAGAGAAATGGGGCCAACGAAGCAAAGCACAGCAGCCTGGGTGATCACCAGGTGCTGACAGGACCTGCCGAAGACCCCAAACAGAGAAGAGCTCAGAATCCAGGGACAGGAATGGGAGTAGCAATACCGTGAGGACAGGGGAAAGGTGGGGGGCGTCGGTGGAGAAGGGAGGGACGGATTGCAACAGTCGACGTGTAACCCCACCCCACCCCCCACCCCAAAGGAAACATGGGTGAAGGTAGACAGCAGACTGTGCAAGGTGTGAAAATTGCAAACATTTACCATCTATCAGGGGGCCACCAGGGTGGGAGGGTGGAGGGAAAAGAGGAGTTGAGACCAAGGGCTAGCATAGAAAATGATTTGAAAATGATGGCAACCTATGGACACCTGTGCTTCATACCATTGGCATAGGGATCATTGTAAGAGCTGTAAGAGCCCCGAATTAAATGTTTTATTTTTTAAAAAATTCTTTTCAAAAGGATTGTGAGCGCAATACTCTTAGGTTTGCTTCTGGGAAGATCGGGAAGGATCTCTCTCCCTCGGAGAAGGAGTGAGGCCTCAGGCCGAGGGCGCTGGATCACAGGTGCATCTCCGTCATGCGGCACTTCCTCAAAGAGGCCAGCCAAGGTGCCCACGTTGACGTCAGGCCACCGAGCGGTTCTCACTCAGAACCCCCCGACATGCGACAGAAACCACAGACACGCCCCGTCCTTGCCCAAACCGGGTCCTCCCGTGGTAAGTGTTTAAGACCTCCACATTAGATGGTCCTCCCCACTGACCGCTGCTCTTCCTCCTCCCTGACCTCTTCCTCTGCCTCCCTCCATGCTTGGACGCCTGGGATCCTGGCCTCTGGAAACAGGCGGTGAGGGCAGGGGCAGGGCGAGGAGCCCTCGCTGTAGGCCAGCAAAGCAACCCCCTGCCATCTCAGCGCCCCCCCCCCCGCCCCCCGTCAACTCACAGTGACGCGATCGGACAGGACAGAGCTGCCCCTGTGGATTTCTGAGACGGTCACCCCTTAACGGGAACAGAAAGACCTGTCTTTCTCCCACAGGGCACCTAGGGGTTTTGAGCAGGCGGCTGTGCGGCTAGCAGCCCACCCCGTAACCATGGCTTCAGGGTCTCTAGCAGCAGGCAGAGTGGTACCCTATTCCCCCCACCAGGACCTCGCCCACGAATCACATTGCCCGTAGTCGGTATCGACCCAGTGGCAGAGAGTGTGTTTGAACTCTCAAGAACTCCTTCACAGAGCTTATAGCATAGACGTGGATAGACACCACCGACACACAGGCACATATAGATCGGCCCGTCCTGGGGACTCTGTGCGTGTGCGTGTCCAGCTGTGTTTCTTGAGGGCACCCTAAGACAAAGTTGACGACCTCTCTTTTGCCTGGGCCCGGCCCCAGGTCCCTCACTGCAGAGCGGTGCAGTGGGTGGGGTAGAGTGGAAGGCCCGTTCCCCCCTCCCCCGCCCCCGGCGTCCACTCACCCAGGAGCTTCTGCAGCACCTGGCCGTCGTAGAGGTCATCCTCCAGGTTCCTCACGATGATCCTCTCCTCCTCCAGGACTTTGTTGACCCAGTCGATGAGGACCTGGGGAGGGGCAGGCATCCCCATGGGGACCAGGCAGGACCGGAGCAAGCCCACCCAGGCTCTGACTCACCCACAGAACCTAAGGCTGCAGGGCGAGGGGGCACCCAGCAGTATCCCAGCACCACACACCTGTCAAGGGGCTTTTGCTTCCCCCAACAGACCCAGCTGGGGTCCGGTTCTGAAGAACACGGTGACCCCATGTCCTGGTTAATTGGCGGGAAGGATGCCATCCTCTGATGCTCCCGTGGGGAAGGACTGCTGCTGCCCACGCTTCCTCCAGTCTTCCAACTTCATGGGTGTCCTTTACCCTCTCCAGGCCCAGGATCTGCTCCGGCCTGGCTGTGGCATCTGGGGGCATCTGCGCCCCTGCCCACAAAGATCCCTCTGCCCATTGCCCTGGAATTAATATTAGCTCCCAGCCACCCCAGGAGGCAGTGCAGTGACCCCAGAGGGTTTCTGAGACTGTCAGACTGGAGGTGGGCTTGAACTACTGACCTTGAGGATGGGAGCCCCGTGTTAAACCCACTGCAACACCCAGGACTTCTTTCCTCCGAGAACAGCTCCCCAAACACACTGTCTCCCCTTTCTTCCCTGCCTGGCAGGCCCAAGGGACTTGCTTTCCAGGCTGAGGAGGCCTCTTCCGCAGGCTGCCCTCCCCTCCCCTTCTCCCGTCTCCTGCCTTCCCTCCCACCAGGCCCAGGGTCGGGCTGGACTACGCACACATGCAGAACTGTATGTTTAGCCAGAAAGAGAATCAAGCTCACAGTCCCCGGGTGGTTTCTCACTCAGAGCAGCCCCGCAGGACAAAGAAGAGCTGCCCTTGACTACTTATCTGTACCAGAAGGGAAAGCAGCAGTTTTCTCCCAAAGAGCCACTGGTGGATCTGAACCACTAACGCTACAGCTAGTTGCTTAGTGCAAAACCAAACGCACAGCCACGGCGTCTCGTTTAGAATCAGACTGACCCCATAGGACAGAGCAACACTGTCCCTGTGGATTTCTGAGACTGTCACTCTCTGCCGAAGTAGAAAGCTCCTTCTTTCTTCTGTGGCACAGCTGGGGGGTTCAAACTGGGCACCTTGGGCTTCAAAGCCATCACACACACTACCAGGCCACCAAGTCCTACCTATTTAATCCCGGGGAAAACCCCATGAGACCACTCCTCTTCAATTCGAGAAGGGACAACTTTAGGAATTCCATCTGGTTCGGGGACCTGAACCAAACCCCCCACCCCAGGACAAAGGGGATCAAAAGCAACCTCAAGCCACAAGCCACAAACCTGGGGAAAAACCCACCCCAGCAACCCGTCTGGCCAGTCCCTGCCTGAGACATCCCCCCACCGGCCCCTGGGCCTCCCAGGCCCTGCATCTGAACCCCTGGCCCCACCAAAGGACATTGAGAGATGGCCCCTGACGTTATTTCCAGGGACAGACTTGTTTCTCGGCCCTGCATCCTGCAGGCACGGCGGAGGATGCCGATTAATTACACCCCGGTCACTGTTTGGCCAGCCGGCTTGAACCGGAATCAAGGACCAGTCTTCCTTTCGTTTTCTCGGAGTTATCATCAGGATCCCCAGCCATTCTTGCCCCGGGCAGTGACGGCCACATTTTAATGAGTTCCAGACACTGCACTGCGGGCAGTGGCTTCATCCACAGAGGACCCTGGTGTGTTATCACAGGTGACAACACATGGGGGATCAGGACAAGGTGAAGAGGCCTGCACTCAGGGTCTCCATGAGACCTGGTCAACCCTGAGGACAGCCCAGAGGGTGTCCTCAGACAGCCGGTGTCCACAGGAAGCATGTGGGAGTGACCACTCAGGAAGCTGAGAAGTGCACTGGCGGAGAAATGGGAACCAAGAGACCATGGGGTGCTGATGAAATGTGACCGCCTTTCTCCGAAAGCGTGGACACAGCCAGGCCCAGGCCCAGAAAACCCTTCTGAAAATAAAGTAATGTGGGCTGCGATCCAGGGAGCCGAGAGAAGAGGGAGTGCCGGGGGGATAGTGGGTTACTAGTTGCTCGCCGAACCATCACGTCAGCAGTTCAAAACCACCAGCTGCTCCAAGGGAGAAAGACGAGGCTTGGTACTCCTGTAAAAAGTTAGAGTCTCAGAAACCCACAAGGGCAGTTCTACGCTGTCCTGGAGGGTCCCTGGGAGTTAGAGTCAACTTCAAGGCTGTGAGCGAGTGAGTGAAGAGATGGTGTATATGAACCACAGTGTTAAGTTCCTGGCTCAGAGCCAAAACTTAAAAACCCACTGTCATCGAGTCGATGCCGACTCACAGTTACCCCTCCAGGACAGGGCTGAACTGCCCCTGTGGGGTGCCCCGATTGTAACATCATACAGGAGCAGAAAGCTTCCTCTTTCTCCCTCAGAGCGGCAGGTGGGTTTGAACTGCTGTGGTGGCCACATCATCTCGTGCCAACTTGAAAGTATTAAGAGTGAGTGGGGTGCAGTGCAGCCTGTCAATCAGGTCACAGCCCGATGATGCCTTCTTGGGGGCGTGGCCTTCTCATGAGGATTCTGGGAACCTCCTCTTTTTCTCCCTGGAGGCGGGCTACATCCACTCTGTGTCCGGCGGACAAGCCACGTGAAGCCCCAGTGGGACCTGAGCAAGTCATAAGCTGAGTCCCGCACCAGCCCTGAGAGGCTGCCACTGCCACTGGATCCACAAGACGTTGCACCCACCGGCCTGTGATCGTCCTGCACTCCGCATCATTGCATGTGCCTGCGTCGGTCTGAAGAGAGACGGATAGCCTTGGAGCTGATGTCAGACTTACAGGCTGGATCTGGACTGGGCTGGGGTGTCTTCTTGACATACAATCGCCCTTTGCTAGAAAGTTCTTTCTCACACATCTTGGCGTGCCCTCGGATTTGTTTCTAACACAACTGCTGACCTTAGAGTTAGCAGCCCAACAGACGACCCCTGGCACCACCAAGGCTCTGAACTCCCAGAGGCAGCAAGGTCACTGCTGTTGTCGTGAGGCACGATCAAGCGGGTTCTAACTCACAGCCACCCTGTGCACAATGGGCTAAAACACATGAGCGCATCCTGACCCATCCTCACGGCTGTTCTGATGTTTGAGCTTTGGGTGGCAGCCACAGTGTCCTTCCGTCTTGTCAAGGGCTTTCCTCAACCGGCTTGATGGAGTGACGGGCCCGAGGACACCCTCCAGAGGAGAAGTGGGTGGACGGCGCTCTTCCAGCAGAGGCTGGCGTGTGGGTGTCTGGACTGGCTGTGTGGCAAAGACTTTGCCTCACTCAAAGAGGGTCTCCGGTGCAGCACAGGATGTTGCTACCATTCACCCAGCAGGTGAGGAGGTGGCCCAAGTGTCTGTGGGGGGCGGGTGGGGGCGGTGCAGGGGACTGCTGGGAGCAGGGCTCCCCACTCAGCAGGCCAGCCACGATGCTGTCGTCTGGTTCCAGCACCAGCTGGTGAGCGGTCCTTGATACCCACTCCATAACTGCGCATGCTCACTGCGTTGCATCGGCACCAAGTCCTCCCCAAGTCAAAAGAAGGGGTGACGGGGAATCTGAAAGCCCCCACACAGGGTGAGCCACCCCACCCTCACCTCCATGGACCTGACATCCAGGAATCAGGAGGAGCTGAAGTCCAGCAGGGGCAGCTCACAGGACACCCACCGTTCATGTCTCTCCTTCCAACAGGCATGCATTCCTGAAGGCTGACATTCTGTGGGCATCCCCTCAACACTGCCATCACCGACAGGTACTGACGAACCACAGGCACGCCGTGCGGTTCCCTGGCGTGAGTGAGTGAGTGTGTGTTTGGTTTGTAAAATGATGGGTTAATGAGCATGACACGGCTAGGCTGCTCCAGATCCCCCCTGCCGTCTGAGAGCAGATAGAACCTTCCAGAAGCCTCCCAGGAACACAGGCTCCAGGTTGTTGAACAGCTGCAGGTAGAGACACTATTGAGACAGCTGCTTGAGCGGCAAGGCCCACCTTGCCGGGCCTGTGCTGTAGGTGGGGGAGGCAGAGGGGACCCCTCAGTGGGGACTGGTTTCCGGTGACACACTTGCTGGCTTCCAACAGCAGCCACAGATCATTATCTCACAGTTCTAGGGGGGGCTTGGCTACTAATGAAGAGGAGGGGCATGCCAGTCCCTCCCCAGGTACCTCAGAAGAAAGGCCTGGCGATCTACTCCCTCAGACTCAGCCCCTGAACACCGTGAAGATCGCAGGTTCTCAGTTCTGCTCCGAGAGGCACTCGGGGTCTGGCTGTGAGTTGGGGGTCCACTCCTTGACCACAAGTTGAAGCCTGGGTTCATTTCTCTGCTTGCTTGTTAGGTCCCTTCCAGGGCTGGCATTTAAGTCTCGGACATAGAAACCATGATTGGATACGTGGAGACTGACCCAATTCACAATAAAATTCTTAAAAGGTGAAAGAAAGAATTGATGTGCTTTCAGTTTGGGTTTTTGGGGGGTTTTTTGGCAGTGGGTAGAGGTGGCCTTCAAAAGCTGGCGTTTTCGATTCCAGCATCCAGCAGGGCACAGTTGGCAGACACTTTCACTCAGCCCACGTTGGACCTTGTGAAAAGGCAGCTGTACCGCGGCCTTGGGCCCCGAGTGGCCCACGGGGTCAGGGACCCCCAGAGAAGCACGTTTAATAGAAAGCACCCGGTCGGTGGCTCCGAACATAATAGACAGCATATCCTTACTGCCTGCCTCTCGCCCGTGTCACCTGGGGGCGAGGGGGCTTCCCAGTGGAGGCATCTCTGAGTCTGTCTGCTCAGAACCGGCTCTGGGACTAAAGTGGGGGGGGGGGGTAGCTGGACGCTTAGAGGAGGGAGCAGCCAGAGCCCAGATCCTGCCCTCTCCGGGGGATTAGCTTTCAAAGCTCTATTGTGGTTAAGATCAGAGCTATCAGGTGGCAACCGTGCTGGGAGAAAGAGAGAGAGAGAGAGAGAGAGAGAGATCTCCCCACCACGCTGGAGTACAGACTCCTTGGTGGAAACGAGGACCATGGCGGCCACCATCTGTATCTCCGCCTTTGTCTCTTTTCGCAGGAGGACAACTGTCCTTCAGGATGAGGAACCAGCTCCACCCGCTCCCCACCACGTGCCTGTCAAGGATGGTGAGACTTCATCTCACGCCCTCTGGACATGCTGTCAGCGGAAACCAGGCCCCCGGAGAAGGACATCCTGTTTGGCACCACGGAGGAATGGTGACAAAGAGGAAGGCCCCCAGGAGATGGACGGACACACCGGCTGCAGCCACGGCCTGAGGCATGAGGACCATTGGGAGGAGGGCGCAGAGCCGGGCAGTGATGGCATCGTCCTGCATGGGATCCCCGTGTGGGGGCGCTCCCTCAGCAACAACATCCCCTCCAGCCTGACTTCCCTCCAGGATGACCTCATGCTAACCGAGCATCCCTTCGAAGGTCACCTTCTGGGCTCCAGGGGTTGGGACTTGAGCAGGCACAGCTCACACCATCACAAGCCCACTTGTGTCCCTGGACCTCACACCTCACCCAAAGGACCCACGTCCCTACCTTGATCAGCTCCTTGAACTTGGGGCTTTCCTTGGAGGCAGGATTGATCATGGTACGCTCCTCATTCTCCTCTGCCATGGGAGAGAAAGGGGGCCACTGTCAGTGTCAGTGCAGGTTGGGAGGAGGGGGGGAGAGTGGTACAGCTCCACTTTCCTCTCCAGAATGAGTGGGCAGTGGACAGAGAGGCAGAAACCCTGTCATTGTCTCGGGACGGAAGAGCTCATCCCTGTGTCTGACACTCCATCAACCCTCCTCTCTCCCTGCCCAGTGAGGAAGGTCCCAACAGCCCGTCATGGCCTTCAGGAAAGTGACTGGACCTCATTAGCTCTGATCTCATTGCTCAGAGGGGCACAAACTCCACGGGCCTGCTGGGCCCCCCTCCCTGCCTCTGCTCAGCAGGTTGGCCCCACGGCGCCCACTGTTGGGGCAGCATCATGAGAGCGTGGTATACATGTAGGCATGGATTGGGGTTGAGGTGGTTGCTGAGAATGTGAACAAAGAAATAGCACCTGCCCAGCAGCCAGTGCACGCCTGAACAACGCCGTGGACAACCACTTCCAACCTCCTCTTCTGAGGGAGCCCCCCCTCACCTCCCCCACTCACAGAATCTCCCTGGTCCCCAGGGTCCTGTTAAGTATTCCCAGTTGCTGCTGTCAGTTTGGTCCCTTTGAGAGCACTTCTAAAAGAATGTGAGGCTCCAAGTAGTCTTTTTCTTGGCCCCCTCCCCCAGGCACCCTCCCCAACGTCTAGTTAAATTAAACTATGGTTTGATTTTGAGAGGATGTCAGGGGATGTTTGGGGGTGCAGGTTTAAAAGTGAAGTCAGGGCATTGGTCTTGGCATTCACTCAGTCTGGGTGACTCTGGAAAGGTGGGATCCCATGAGCATGTACAATTCTGTTCTCCATTCCCCTCTGTGGTAGCTATTATCTGTTGTCAATTTGAGACTTATGAACGAAGGGGTGGGGTTTGGCCTGTCAATCAGATCGCAGCTTGATGATCTCATCTGGGGGCATGATGGAGAGGAAACAGCTCACTGGAGGTGGGACACACCCTCACTCCCTGGGAGACATAGCAGCTGACAAGCCACATGGAGCTACGTGGAGACCCCTGTCAGCACTGACATGCTTCTACTGCCCCTGGACCCACAAGACTTCCCAACCCCTAGCCTGTGATATTCCTGGACTCGGCGTCATGGCATGTGTTTTATGAATGTGAAAAGAACTGTATAGATTAGTATCAGACACAGACATATGAGCTAATATGGGACGTCTAGACTTGATCTGGACTAAGCTGGGGTGCTTTCTCAATATTCAATTGCCCTTGTATAGAAAGCTCTTTCTTATATACATATGGCGCCAATGAATGTGTTTCTCTAGTCTACCTGGATGAACACACACACACACACACACACACACCCCTTTTGACTAGGAGTCCTCTATAGAATCTTTGATCCACAAGCTCAATTCTGGTCGGGGGGCACCATCCAGCTCTGGTCTGTGAAGAAAGTTAGCCACCCATTCCATTTTCTCCTCCTGAGCCAGACAGGCCAGTCCTCCAGGCAAACAGAGATCGACCGTGGCTTGAATGACTACAGAGAAGCCTTTAAAACCCTAGAGATGACGTCATGCCTGAGAAGGTAGACCAGAATCACAAAACTCAATATTAGACTAATCAACTGGGATGTGCCAGGAAGTCATGACCCTAGCCCTCTGAACCAAGCCGCACTGACAGTACTCTCAGCCTGGGGTCACAAAATGCCTTCAAATGCATGGTTGATAAGAACAACAACAGGCATCTTGTGGTTCGGGAGGCCAGGAGTTCAAGTTCGGGGTGTCAGCAGAGCCAGAATCTCTGTGAGCAGGTTCTTCCTGCTTTGAAAGAAACCCCCCCAGGGGTGTTTGCTTGTCCACAGTAGCCTGGGCAGGCCTGCAGGCTCCATGAACCACAATGGGGGGGTTTTCTGAGGAGTGGGCATGACCGCATCGGG
>PVJH01030370.1:0-24894 GCA_004026705.1 Nesogale talazaci
TGTTAAAATCTTGATAAATAGCTGGCATTTGACCAAAGTTTTGAGCCTGACATCTCGTTTAAAAAAGAGAAATATTAGGTGACTTTTAAAGACAACTTCCAGGTTGTTTTACTCAAAGGAGAGCTGGAATCCCTTGTGCTGTGTCCCTGTGCCACACTGTACTATGATGCAATTCTCCTTGTTAACAGAATATGTATTTATCCTTTAGGTTGTCTGGAAGTATAACTGAAAGCATGGACATCAGACCAAATCATACAATTTATATCAACAATATGAATGACAAAATTAAAAAGGAAGGTATGTGCTTTAAAGATCATAATGGTTCAGATACAAAGTGTTTTCAACCAGAGTATCTTAAGAAATTGAATTGCCCCGATAGCTCGCCAGTCATCTTCCTAAGTGTCTGAAATGATGGTTACTTGTTTAGTATAAGGATTTTCAACAAGAAAAATCATTGGAGCCTGACAATGATATGAGTTTGTTGCCCTTCAGACAGATTTAGTGGTTTGAAATGTGTAACTCTACCTGTAGTTAGACATTCAGATGCCGTTGTGTTATGAAGACTTTAATTATTTCATTCACAGATAACTTGTTTCTTCTCTGATTTTGCACAGAATTGAAGCGGTCCTTATATGCTCTGTTTTCTCAGTTTGGCCATGTGGTAGATATTGTGGCTTTAAAGACTATGAAGATGAGGGGACAGGCCTTTGTTATATTTAAAGAACTGGGCTCATCCACAAATGCCTTGAGACAGTTACAAGGATTTCCATTCTATGGCAAACCCATGGTAAGTCCTTCCTCTGCCTTTCTCATTTTACCTTTAATTATTGTGTGGTATGGCAGATTTGTAACACTCCTACTTTGACTGCTACTTTCTTCTTTTACTTTTCTATGTTGGAAGTATACTTACTAATCTAAGTAAACCTTCAACTTAAAGTGAACTTGTTGTATTGAACTTAGTTGATTTAAATTTGAGTTTCGGTTTCCTTATGAGCCAAGAGAAGTTGATGCCCTTCATTTCAGAGCTGTGTGAGGGCCTGCAGTGCCTGGCCAATTTGTAGGTTTGGGACATCCAGAAGTGAACTAGACAAAAATGCTTGTATCCTTGTGGAGGAATTTAGCAAAGAAGCAAACAAGTAAAGAGAAAGATCTTGAATGTTGTGTGTTAAGTATTCTTCTCATCTTGCTTATATTAAACATCTTGTACTATTTCTCCATTTTACCTATGAGACTAGTAGAGCAGAAAGGGACCTACCTTTTCTTTGGAAGTGATGGGAATCTAACCCCAGTAATATGGTAGAATGTTGTTTTCAACTGCTGCTTTATGTTACCTGGATCTGACTCAGATGTGCTAAGCCTTGTTGAGATGACATTGAGTTAATTCTTCTAAGTGCTCTGAAAGAAACAGGGCGATGTGATAAAGATGATTGGTTGGTTTAGGGAGGATTTCTTCTTAGAAACACTTGTCAGGAAGGGACTTTGAAGGTGCAAGACTTTTAAGCTGAAACTTGAAGAAAGAAGAGAAACAAAAGGCATAGAGAAAAGTGATTGCAAAAATACCTAAAAGAAGCTTAGTGTTTTGAGAACCTGAACAAGGGCCTGTATTGCTTGATCATTGGTAACCTGGTGGTTACGGGATTGTACCTGATGAGTTTGTAGAGGCTGCTTTGAAGGTATGGATAGAAATACATTAATAGAATTTAATTCAATTCTCAACTATTATAGTTTAAATGGGCAGAAAACAACATACATTGGGATATGTTGTTGCCTTAGAATTGATTTTGACTATAGCTGATCTATAGGATAGAGTAGAACTACTTCATAAAGTTCCCTAGGCTGCAATCTTTATGGGAACATATCACCAGGTCCTGTGTCCCATGAACAAAATGCAGAATTAAAAAAGAAAACCAGACTGGCCTGACCATTTGATGAACAAGACTCCCTGCTTGTTAATGGAGAGGGCCAGTGAAGATGAGGAAGACCCCCTGTGAGGTGGATTGACCCAGTGGGCTCAAACATAGGAATGATTGGGAGGCTGGAGCAGAATTGGACAATGTCTCGTTCTGTCGTGCATAGAGTTGCGATGGGTCAGACTGACTAACAACCCCAGCGAGGAAACAGTTGGAAGGGAATTTGCAGCTTGTAAGTAGGTCCACCTAGAAGACAGTATAATTCAACAGAAAAATGTGTGAATCTCATGCGTGTAGCTATGTGACGGTGCTTTATTTAGATTAGGGACTTGCACCTCAGAGTTAGTTGTTCACATGCCAGCGGGACCATCTCCTGAGCACGTGTTTGACACACAGAATATCAAACTCTCTTAGACCTGCGTCAGAATGCCCCTTTACAAGATCTTCCAGTAATTCAAATGCAAATTACAGTTTATGAGCTGCTCTCCTACAGCAGGGTTTTCAACACATTTCTCTTGTCTCTGGTGCTTATTATTTTTGCACCTGCGCCATATATTGTTACATCATCACCAATAGACTTGTTATACATCCTTTTGTTTAAAAACATTTTTTGATGTAAAATGGTGTCATCATTAAAACATTTTGAATTTGGTCCAAAAGAAAGTCGTTAGTACTTTAACGAGTGTGGTAATGCATTCAATATGATAGTGTACACAGCGGGTTGACACTTCCATTGAGAGTTACTCTACAGAGTGAACATTTGTAACAGTGGTCTCCGTACTTTCATATATGGAAAAAGAAGATAGCACAGGTGTTGTAAAGTCTATTTTTCTCATGGAGAAATGTATGGTTCTTTAAAACACCTTTGAGCTGTAGCTTTGTCTAAGTTGTGCATTCTCCTTCAGCGAATGAACACTCAGTCCCGTCAAATCCATTCTCACTCAGCAAACTGATGCCTGGTGACTCATAAGTCACAATTTATTTTTATTTGACGATCAGTATAATTTCACAGATATAAACAGATCTCGAGAATGTGTTTAAAATTAGCTCACAATGTATTTGTGTACTGAAATTTGAAATATTATTGACAAGAATAACCAGCCTTCAGCAAAATGAAAAGTAACCTTTTTAAAAAATGATTTAAACAGCGAATCCAGTATGCAAAAACAGATTCTGATATAATATCTAAAATGCGTGGCACTTTTGCTGACAAAGAAAAGAAAAAAGAAAAGAAAAAAGCCAAAACTGTGGAACAGGCAGCAGCAGCTACAAACAAAAAACTTGGTCAGGTAAGATGAAAGAAACTTAATCTTTTGGTGTTATAAATTTATTGGGTTTGTGGGCTGAGACCTGGTGGCATAGTGGTTGTGCCCGGCACTGCGGCCCACTGGGATGGAGGTTCGATTCCAGCTCCACGGAGCAAAGGCTGGGCCTCCTACTCCCACCACCTGAGGGCAGTGATGTCCTCCCCCCCCACCCCACCCCACCCCCCCCCAAAAAAAGTATTTCCTGAAAATGTGTTGGGTTTGTTTTCCATGAGCAATAATCTTTGTATATGTATATGTTTAATGGTTGTAGATTTCCTTCTTTTTTTTGATGCTTTCCAAGGCGTGATTGTAGATTTTTAAGATGCTAGAATGGTTTTAAAATTCTAGTATTTATATTTAAGTAGCAAATTTACTTGCATACTTTTATATATGCAGATTTGCATCAAACCTGCTTATTTTAATTTGTATTTATTTATTTCCACTTGTCTTTAAAATGTGCTAATATCTATTGGCTTTATTTTCATGTTTTGCTGTCTATAAAATAATACTGTGGATACTATATTTCATTATGAGTACTGTGTTCAAACACTGATTGTGAATTGGACTGCTAATCACAAAGTCAGCTGTTCAAAACCAGTAGTTGCTTGGGAGAAAGCCGAACTATCTACTCCCTTAAAGAGTTATATTCTTAGAAGCTGCCAGGGGCATTTGTCCTATAAAATCACATTGACTTGATGACAGTTAATTTGGATTTTTGATTCTGCTCAAATATTTTTCTTTGAATGATCTAGACTGTAAAATCACATTTAAAGGAGTAGGTAAAAATGAAATAGTCATTTAAAATTTTTTTACTTTTGATAGGAAACATAAATACTTCTGCATTTAAAGAATTATAGGGCTGAACCCTGGTGGTGTAGTGGTTGAGTACGGGACTGTGGCCCACCGGCTTGGCGGTTCAAATCCAGCAGCTCTCCAGGAGCAAGACTGGGCCTTCCACTCCCACCAGAGGGCAGTGATGCCCCCCCCCCCAAAAAAAAGAATTATATATCAACTTCACTGAATAAAATGTTTGACTCTCCAATTTTTCTTTCATCCTATTTCTCTATAAATTTTGAGGCTAAGTTTTATATGTAGCTTGTAAAATTTAAGGTTAGTCCTTTAAAAAGTAGCTTGCTAATTAAACTCATGAATGTGTGAGTCAAAAGAAAGGAATACATTTTTCAAGTTAATTGGAATAAGAAATTTATCGACATGAATGTTATTCAGTAAATACAGGGTTTTTTAAATAATAAAGGTTGAAAAATTTAACTGTTTACCTATGTTGTGTTTTTTTAACTTAGGGAATACCAAATTCAGCTAATGCTCAAGGAAATTCAACTGCAAGTCCTCAGGTAATATCATTTTCCATGCAGTACATTGTTTAAAATGCACTTGAAAACTAAATTATTAATGAACATCACTAAAGACAGAAAATAATTTCATCTACAGAGTACATAGTATATTAAAATATAGAGAACATTTTTAGGTAGAAGCACATTGCCTCAAATATCCTGACTTTCTTTGTGAGTGAGGATAAAATCTGACTTTATTCTTTGCTTTCTGGAATGAATATATGACTTATTTTAAACGCTCGGAGGGCTGGGTACAAACATTTTTGATTTCCCCTCTGTGTGTATAGAAGCAGTCCCAGAACATTGGGTATACACACCTTCACAATTACATTGCAGTCCTCTGTATTCTTTCATTTCCTAAGAGAAGTTTCAGAAACTTCTTATCATCTCTCCCTCCCCAGCATTTCAAGTAAAAGTCTCAAGTATATTCATGATTTTTATACTTGCATGGAGGGCTTGTATACTTGCATGGAGTCGGTAAGATCCTTAAATCCAGAACATTTTTCATACCGTTAAGATTAGTCTCCTCTGATTTTAAGTTGTTTGCACTGTCTTAGATTATCTATTTCTTTTATTCACCCTCATTATGTAATAGTCTGGATCACAAAGGGTAAGACTTAAATTCTATAAGGTCATGGATTGTTTACTGACTTATTTGTAGTTGAGCTTTTTCCTTACAGGCTTGCTCTTCTGTATTTGGAACCCTCATTAGTTCGACACTCTTTATAATTTCACAGTGAGGTATCTAGTAGTTAATATTTGAAAACAACTTCTGTTTCTACATCTATGTAACCAGATGCTAATTAGTGTTCTCAGTTAATCCCATATGTTCTCCTATGCTGGGATGACAGTAAGCAATAGTGCGTGGTAATGGGGTATCTGTGTTACCACTAGGGTAAGCAGCAGGGGTGGTATTGTTGCCTTCCCTTGCTAGGTTATGGTCATTTGATTACTTGCCCTTCAGACTACATAATCCTTAATTATGATGGACTCCCAGATGTTTAAAATGTAAATATTTAATTGCTAATAAGTTTTTTACTCTTATAAGTTTGTTTTATATGACTTGAATGTCTTAATTTATTACACTTAGGCTTGTATTTACTTCCCTGGGGCCCTTGTTTTTCAGAATTAGCTTTAGATGTCATAAAATTTTATAAGCCTTTTGCAAAGTAGAATATCATTCTCTGAAGTTTTGGTTTTAATTAGCAACCAAATGGTTTATGATAATCTTTTTATACTTACAAACTGATTTTTTTTTATTTCTATAGGTCCCTGACTACCCTCCAAACTATATATTATTCCTTAATAACTTACCAGAAGAGACTAACGAGATGATGTTATCCATGCTGTTTAATCAGTAAGTTTTTTTCTTAAGCAGGACTCGAGATGAGACAAATAGCACTTTCCTGGGCTGAATTCAGCCATGCGTCATACATAGTGCTTCCTAGCAGTACTATTGATTGGTCTGGAATTAATCATGATTTAAAGCCACTCTAAAAGATGTAGCAAGTAAAAGTCTACATTTGCTTTAATTGGATTCTTTGTAGAATATTTTCTTCCACTAGATTAGTCTCAGGAAGTTGTTTAATAAGTATAAAATAGACATTTATGTATTGAATGACATCTGTCCATCAAGCTATATAGCTATACATATGTCCTTTTTCTTGTTTACAGGTTTCCTGGTTTTAAGGAAGTCAGGTTGGTACCTGGAAGGCATGACATTGCTTTTGTTGAATTTGAAAATGATGGGCAGGCTGGAGCTGCCAGGGATGCTTTACAAGGGTTTAAGATCACACCATCCCATGCTATGAAGATCACCTATGCCAAGAAGTAATATCCGGAGTAGTCTTCAGTAAAGGATGTGACTTTATTTATAATGTTTATTTTGATAACTTTCAGTCAGAACATTTTTATAATTGGAATCAGAGGGGATAGCAAAATGAAAACTCTGGGAACTTAAGTAGTTAGTCTTTTGTTATCCTTAGTGAGTTGTGAAATACAATGGTCTTTTGTACAATAAACTTTTTTATTTGTTTCCCAAATATGTTTTGTTTTATTAGCCCTTACCCTATCATGTGACTGAGGTAATTTATTTTTGTTGCAACTTATGTTGCATTAGCATCGGACTGTGGGAAATAGTATGAGATTATAAATTATAGAAGCTGGTCAGGGGCTGCTATACCCATGGTAAAGTGATTGTCCTGAATGTTGGAGTCAAGTGAGACCTGACCACGGTCTAAAATTGACCTTTTTATCCCTAGAGGAGTGAAGTGCATTCTACTAGTAATCATATTCCATGGATCTTTATGTTCATTGCTCAGTTGAACAGAATCACATAGGAGTAATGATACTAAAATTTTTGGGAAAAGGAAGGAAAGCAAATGTTTTCTTCAAATTTCAAATTATGTGACTATTAATACTTGCTCATTTTCTCTTGAAGCATACTTCATTAGCATTATCTGTTTAAAATTTAATCTCTTTATCAAAAGATCTCCAGGAAAGATTTTTAGTTAATAATAAATATATATCTTTGTAAAGACAAATAGCCTGACTTCCAAAGAGCTGCCAGTTGGAGTTTTGCTACCTCTTATTTTACACATTTGATGCTTAAATATTTCTAAAGTTTATTTTCTTTATCATTTGATTTATTTCAGAGACTATGGATTTAGTGTTTCCTGCTAGTGGAAATGCTTAAAATAGAAATAGAAATAGACTGTTTTCTGCAACTAAAACACATAGTTTTAAATGAATGCTACGGAAAAGTTTTTTGTATACCTGTTTTAATAAAGCTACATTTTTCCTTATCACTTATAATTTTTATTACATAGTTGTGGAAAGACCACTTTTGGATTCATTATATCACCTTTATGCATTCATAAAGAACAGAAAGACAAGTAACTGTTTATTCCTAAGACTGATTCTTCTGAACAGCCTTTTTCATCTAGAAGTGCTAGAAAAAGAATCATTCTCTTGGGTGTTGCAGTAATATCACCTGCTAGTAAAATTAAGCAATTCTCTATTTTTGGCCTTACTTGGTTTCAGACCAGAAAACAACATTTCACAGACAGCTCTCAGGATGAACTTCCCTGTCCTCACACCTAATGGCACTGTATTAGAGGAAATAAAAGACCATTATGGCTGGAGTGGAATTAAAATGAAGACAGAGTAATTGGAGGATTATGTAGGTTTATTTTTTAAAAATCTTATTGAGTTATAATTAGCATCATACAATTAGGTAGTTCAGTCATATCAAGGTCTGCACTGTCATTACTGTAATCAATCAACTTTGGAACCTTTTCTTCCTTCTTGTATCGATTGATGTGGACTCCCCATTTCTCTAACTCTTCCCTCTTCCATACCCCCAATCATCAGCTACTGTATTCTTTTTTTTTTTTTTTTTTTTTTTAAGCAAAGCTTGCTCTTTTGGGGGGGGTGGGCATCACTACCCTCTGGTGGGAGTAGATGGCCCAGCCTTACTCCTGGAGAGCTGCTGATGGATTTGAACCGCCAGCCCAGTGGCTGCAGTCCCGTGCACAACCACTACGCCACCAGGGCTCAGCTGTATTCTTATTCGTGTCATACTGACTGCTCTATACAAGTAAACCTTCAAAACAAGGGTAAAGAAATACTAGGCATCAATGATCATATAAAATAAGTAAAACCTCAGTCTAAGAGCAAATAATATTAAAAACACATTAAAAAAATTGACATTGGATCTGGAGAGAGATCAAATTGCAAGTATAGGCTAAGTACAGTTCCTACAGTTCCACTTTACACTTTTTTGGTCTGATACTAGGACTGTTCTTAGCTCATGTGTGCATTGGAGCTTTCACTAGAGACTCAAGCCACGTAGACACTCTGCAAGTAAATTTTGGGTTACCATCATCTGTAGCTTTCCACAAAGCAGGTATTTGAATTCAGAAGTGCATTTGCACCCTCCAATATAGCTATAATCCCTCCTTTTGATCGGATCTCCCAGTAAGGTCATTAACTTCTTTAGGATTATTTGTTAATTTGGAGTAACAAGAACACTGTGAGATGATGGGAATTAGTTGGCTCCCTCGTGGAAAACTAGTGAGACTGCGGTCTCACTTCTCAAGGACATTTTCTAATAAGGAGCCCCAGTGGTATAGTGGTTGCAAGTGGGCTGCTAACCACAAGGACAGCAGTTCAAAACCACCAGTTGCTCCTCAGGAAAGAGACAAGGCTTTCTACTCTTTAAAGAGTTAGTCTTCGAAACCCACAGGGGCTGTTCTGGGTCACATGGGTTGGTTAAAAGTTGGCACCAACTGTCTGGCAGTGAAGGTGAAGAAAGGGGTGACATAGACTACAGGAGCTATATGGTGCATCATTGTTTGGGGGACCAGATTAGAAAACTAGTTGGTTTGGGAACTGGAGCCTGCCTTTGTCTTTTTAATTTCTATAGTCACGGACTCAGACAGGATGAGGTATTTCTGTCATGGGGTGATTTCATTTCTTAGGTAAGCATAGTACTCCATTGCGTGTATATACCATAGTTTCATCATCATCTCAACTGATGGGCATTTGGGCTGCTAACAGCTGCTTGTTATTGTGAACTATGCAGCTATGAACATGGGACGCAGATGTATCTGTGTTCTTTTATTTGGTGATATATGCCCAGCAAAGGTATTGCTGGATTGTGTGGTATTTCTATTCCCAGTTGTTTCAGGAAGCGCCATTTTCCCACAATAGTTGTATAAGTTTACGGTCCCACCAGCGATGTATGAGACCTCCAATCTCGCCACATTACCTAGCATTTGTTCATTTTTGTTTTGTTGTATTGGACTATCGTGGCAGTTATAATGTGATGCCATTGTTTTGATTTGCACCTCCCAACTGGCTAGTGATTTGGAGCATTTTCTCATGTGTTTGTTAGCTATTTGATCCAACTTCTTTGGTGGGTTTTCTGTTTGTGTCCTGTGCTCACCATTTAATTGGATTATTTGTTTTTGTAGAATTTTGTATATTTTAGGGATTGGTGCCTAGTCTGTTGTGCTGTTGTAGAATTTTACCCTAGTTATGATTTCTCATTTTACTCTTGATGAAATCTGTAATGTATATAAATGTCTTATTTTTATTAAGTCATAGGTGTCTTTATCTTCCACTGTGCATGCTTCATTATACTTGGTGAACTGGGTGTGCCCTACACTGGGGTCCTTCATTGTTAATGAACCTTTTAGCTCTAGGTTTTACCTTTAAGTTTCTAATCTATCTGGAGTTCATTTTCATGCATGAGGTGAGGTGTGAGGCCTGTTTTATTTTTCTGTAGATATAAATCCAATTTTCCTAGCATTAATTTTTGAATAGGGGGCTCTTTAGTGCTTTGGGGTCCTTCTGGGTTTTCTCTTCTGTTCCATTGGAATATATATCTGTCATTATACTAGGCTGTTTTGATGTCTGTGTCTGTGGAATAGTTTTTGAAAGGTGTGTTAGAGTTCTCTAGACAAACAAAACCAGGATACTAGTAATTGTCTTTATATATGTATATATAAAATAAGAAATAAAGAGTTAACTAATCTATAAAGCAGTACAAATAGCTCTGTGCAACTCACTTGTGTGAGACAGCTAGTAGACTGGCAGTCCTCCTAGTCTTGAGGCCCGCTGAGTAGGCCTCTGTAGAGCAATTCAGGCTATCTGGTCACAGGCAGCAAACGGCAGAACAGGTCACCAACAGTCAGCCAGATGACAGAATCCAACAGTCCCCAGCTCAAGAGATGTATATTCCAGGAGCGTGGCGAAGCAGGGCTTGAAGGAATCTCAACTCACAGCAACACAGTCCACAGTTAGGTGTCCCACGGGTAGTGTCACTTGGAGATGGAGGCACAGGATGAACAAGGCAGCTGGCTGGTCCGAAGATCCAAGATCTGGCCTTCAATCATCTTCATTGGCCATGTTGTCACAACAGACCTACCTATCTTCTTTGGCCATGTTGGCACAACAAGCCTCCCTATTAAAGGTGGGTAGAGCAAAATTCTCTTTGAGGATTTCTTTGCTTATCCTGGATTTCTCCCCTCTCCACATGAAGTTGGTAATAAGTCTTTTTTTTTTTTTTTTTGTGGGCATCACTGCCTCAGGTGGTCGTGGGCGCTGCCCAGTGCTGCTCCTGAGAGCCGCCGCTGGATTTGAACCGCCAAGCTCACGGGCCGCAGTCCCGCACTCAACCACTTATGCCACTGGAGCTCTGCCCGATAATAAGTCTTTTTAAAGAATACAGTTGAGTTTTGGATTGGAATTGCATTCCATCTGTTGATTGCCATAGGTAATATTAAGAGCCCTGAAAGTGTAGTGGTTTTTCTTTGTGCTGCTAACCATAAGTCACTTTGAAACCAACAGTTCCTCCAGAGAACAAAGATGGGTCTTTATATTCCTGTAATGAGTTACGATCTCAGAAACAGAGGCAGTTTTATTCTGGACCATAGGGTCATTGTGAGTCTGCAATGACTCCATGGGAATGAGTTCGGTATGGACATTTCCACTACATTAAGTCTTATTGTTCATGAACATGGGACATTCTTCCACTTGTTTAGATCTCTTTTGGTTCTTGTAGTAGTGTTATATAGTTTTATTTGTACGCGTCATATTTTTGGGGGTGGCTAGGGGTATTCCTAGGTATTTCATCTTTTTCATGACTACTGTAAATGGTTTTGTTTTCTTGATTCTTTTTTTTTTGAGTTTTTTTATGTTGATAAATAGGAATTAAACTGCTTTCTGTTTGTTAATCTTGTAACCTGCAACTTACCCATATTTCTCAATTGTTCCAACAATCATTTTGTGGAATGCTGGGGGATTCTTTCTATAAAAAAAAAATCATATCATCTGCAAATAGTGAGAGTACACATCTTTACCTAATTGTATAGCCTCGATTTCTTTCTGTTGTCTAATGGTTGTAAGACTTCCAGCAAAATGTTGAATAAGAGTGGGGATAAGGGCCACCTTGTCTAGTTCCCATTTTCAGAGGAAAAGTTCTCAGTTTTCCCCCATTGAGCTTGATGTTGGCCCTTGGTTTTTCATGTGACCTCTAGGATGCTGAAGATTTTACCTTCTATTCTTTTTTGTGTTTTTTTTTTTAAATCGGAAATGGGTATTGGATATTTTCAGATACCCTTTCTTCATTTATTGATATGATCATGTGATTCTTATATTTTGTGTTGTTTATGTGGTTGGTGACATTGTTTTCCTAAGGTTAAACCATCCTTGCATCCCTGGTATGAGTTCCACTTTGTCATGATGGAATTATTTTTTGATCTGTTATTGGACTCCATTGGCCAGAATTATGGTGAAACTTTTTGCTTCTTTGTTCATGAGGTATCAATATTATTGGTCTGGACTTTTTAGGCTCATCCATACAAAGCTAAGTAAGAAATACTGCTATAAAATATAAATCTTTACTCAATATTTCAAAATGTGACATTATTTCTCGATATATCCTATATCTAGGTCTATATACCTCTAAAGGTAGTGTTTCTATTTCTTTTACTCTTCCCCAGAGAAGCCTATGATTTATATCATGTCAGAACAGCAATTTTGGCATCTTTGAGGGATTCACATTGTCTCGGTTTTAAATGTTCTTTGAGTCTGGGGAACAAAAAGCCTGAAGGGATGAGATTGTGTAGTGGTTTTAGAAGGACAGTCCTCTTAAGAAAACGCATGTGCATTATAATGGGGGAAATTCCCTACACAAATTTCATGGTGTTCTTTTTTACCAATGCAGTTTTCAGTTTTCCTAAGGCTGCTTCAAAATAATCCCCCATGATGACTCTCTCTGCTTTGAAGAAAATCAAGAGTAAACCCCGGTGGCGTAAGTGGTTGAGTGCGGGACTGCAGTCCACGGGCTTGGTGGGTCAAATCCAGCGGCGGCTCTCAGGAGCGGCACTGGGTAGCGCCCACGACCACCAGAGGGCAGTGATGAGCCCCAAAACCAAACACTTAGCAAGTTGATTCTAACTCATTCTCACTCAATGCAATAGAGGAGAACTGCTTCTGAGGGTTTCTGAGAGGTTCAGTATTTCCTGGAAGAGAGAGCTTCCTCTTGCTTTTGCAGAGCAGCTGGTGGATTCAAGTCACTGATCTTGTGATAACCAGTTTCAAACCCACTATGCAATCAGGGCTGCCACTATCAAGATTATCTGTTGGGAATACCATGAAACCGGCTATAACGGGTTGACCTCTTTGCCTTGAATTCAACAGGTCTACCAGATCCCACTTGAAGCCACTCTATTGATTGGACCTTGTTCTCTGATTCTTATTAGTAAATATAAGCTGTATCCCCAGTTAACATTAATTCTCTAAGATCATCCTTGTTAACTGATCTCGCATAAAAGGCTGGTGAAATGATAAGTTCTTTGAGCTAGCTGATTGCAAAATGTTTTGGACACTCATCAAACCTAAAACTGGCTGAGGCCTAGCTATTCAGTTAAAATTGAAAATGTGATTTATCAGACAGGGAAACGAGGTAGGAAAACTATATCTGAAGTGGTTTTTGGAGAAAGATCTGCAGGTTAAATAAAGGTCTTTAGTTCCACCAAGCTCATGGCCATACATACTTGAATGGGATTATAGTAAAGGTGCAAATAAAAGAAAATGAATCAGAATGTTTTTAAAGTGTTAATCAGTTAACTGAATGTATTGACTAAAGAAATTTTCTCCTACCTGGTGTTGTAAAACAGTCTTAAGTGTATGATGGAAATAAATATTGGGTATTATAAAAATCAGCATCTAACTTTGCCTTTAAATTAGATTTGCTAAGGACTATTAAAGACTTGTTTGAATTCTACCTTACAAATCTGTCTAGACCAAAGCATGTACGTGGATACAGATAAGAGCTGGAAACACAGAGAATCCAGGACAGATAAAACCATCAGGACTAATATGGAGCTGCCCCCCCCACCCTGCCCGCCACCCCCCCCCCCCCCCCCCCCCCCCCCCCCCCCCTTTCCCTCCAGGTGCAGAGATGGAGGCCAGGTGTATTTTCAAGTGGGCTTTTCTTGAGTCTGGTCTCTTACTCTGATTGCTTTCCCACAGCACTTCATGAATTTGGGTTCATTATTTTACTCCTCATCCACTGTTGACCAGAAAGGTTAGGATACCAGGAGCACAGGGTTGAGGGGGCCTGGAAGGTAGCCAACATCCCCCAGGGCATTGTCTTTCTGAAAAACTCTCTGGTCTTTTACTAGAGCAGTGGGCAACCCGAAATGTAACTGAGCCTCTTTAGGGAGGGCGTTGGAGGAACAGAGTTTCAAAACAGGGCTGGCTACCTGTACTTGTGCTTTCGTATATCTCCACTGCTACTAATGAAATTAGGTGCTCGCTAACTTGAATACCTTCATGAAAATCTTATAATATTGTCTTGCAAAATAGGTCTGGATGTTGTTTCAATTTTGTTTACTTCAAGGTCAGACTGAAGTACATTTTGTTCTAACCTGGCATTCTGTGATGCTTGCCCTCAGGACACCATCGCTGAAGACAAAATGGGTGCATACACAAATGTGATGAGAAAGAGAATGGTTCCTGGCTGTCAAAAGATACAGCATTTGGGTGTTAAAGGCTTATAGTTAAACAAACAGTCATTTATCAGGGAAGCAACAATCCCACATGGAAGAAACACACCAGCCTGTGCAATCATGAGGTGTAGATGGGATTGGGTAACAGACATCAGAAAACCCAAACAAACAAAAAAAGGAGGGGGCCCAAAGAAGAGACCCAAAACCCATCTGTAGACAATAGGACACCCTCTCACAGAATGGTCAAAAGAAAGGAATGAGTCAACCAGGGTGAAGTGCAGCACTACTGAAACATAATATTCTGGTTCTTTGAGGTTTCCTCACTTCCCACTATTATGACCCCAGTCCTGCCTTTCACTGAGGTCAAGACTGGAGCATGTACGCAGATAGAGATATGAGCACATGGTACATGGAATTCAGGAACAGGAATGGGAGTCGTGATACTAGGAGGGTAGGGGGAAAAGAGGAGGAAGGGGGACCCAATTGCTATGATTGACACAGTCTCTCTCTCTCTCTCTCTCTCTCTGTCTCTCTCTCTCTCTCACACACACACACACACACACACCAGGGGGAGGAACAACAGAAACCTTGGGTGAATGGGAGAAGGGAGACAGTGGTCGATGTAATATTTGAAAATTATGATTATTATAGCTTATCAAGGGGTCATGGAGAGGGAAAGAAAAAAGCTGATACCAAGGGCTCAAATAAAAAGAAAATGTTTAGAAAATAATGATGGCAACATATGTATAACTACGCTTGATAAAATTGATGTACATATTATTTCAAGGGCTGTAAGAGCCCAAATATTCATTAATAAAAATTTTTTAATTAAAAAAGAAAATGATTATTTACTTTCTATAGCCAACCCATTATTTCCTCAATAGAAGACTTGTGATTCTAAAAGTCCTCTTATCAACTATGTAAATCAGGACATATATAACATGCCCTTATTTTTATAATTTTAGACTTTATAGAAATATTAGAAAATTAATTGCTAAAGAGAGTCATTTTCCTCACATATCTTTTAACAGTTTTATTGGAACTTTACCCACACATCACACAATTCAATAATTCAATAATATCAAAAAGAAAAACCACAGAAATCTAAGTAAAATAACAGCAAAGACAAGAAAATTTACAACAGGAACTCAGCTCGAAAATTTTCAAGGAATAAAGACCCCCAACAACACCACACACATACACATCACACAGCAAGATGGCAGTAATAAATCCACCCCTATTAATAATGACACTGAATTTAAATAAATTGCACCACTCAAGACAGAACAGCAGATTGGATAAGAAAGCAAGCTATATCAATATGCTGTTTACAAGGAACACACTGGATAAAAGACCAAAATAGACTAAATTCAAAGGATGAAGTAAAATATGTCAAACTAATTGCAAGCAAAAAAACCAGAAGTGCCTATCTTAATCTCTGTTAAAATACATTACAAGGCAAAATCCATCATAAAAGACAAAGAAGGACTTGCATATAAATTAAAGGGACAGTTGAACAAGAAGGTATAAACAAGAAACATCAATGCCCTGAATAAAAGCCATTCAAAATACATTAATCACACTCATATAAAAGTTGAAGAGATGTGGTATTATAAGATTTCTCACAGATCATCTCCCCACAAAGATGTGCCACACATTAGAGGCTGTTTGCCAGCACTTGGTGGGAGGTCAGATGCTTAGAGACACCCTCCTGAAGGCTCCAGCCTTCCAGACACCATTGTCTCTCCCACAAACCATAGGGCTCCTCCCTGCCGATAGGACTATGGGTCCGTCACTTGCCCTGAAACCTTTGGCTAACTCAAGTCTCCAGCTGAAGAGCAATAAAGGTTAAACCACTATCATAGGTCCGGAGGCCTGCCCGTCTTGTCACGTGCATGCTCCCGACACTTCCCCTTTAAGATGATTTATATAATCACAATCCATTCCAACGCTTCCTCTCACTCCTGTCTTCATTAGTTTTCTCCCCAAATCCCTTGCCCCTCCTATCCCCCACCACAACCCCCATACTTCCTAGAGTCCATATCATTATCCTTTTGCACCCACTCTTTCTGTACTTACATGTGTCCACCCTTACACTTTCATACATGTTCAAGTTGTCATAAAATCTAACTACCATAATACATATCCTGGAGAAATAAGAGCTGTAGCAGGAATAGCTCTAAGTACATCCTTGCTCATCGCGTCACTGTTCACAATAGAACGAAGACCGAAACAACCCAAGTGTTCACCAGAGTAAAAAGGATAAGGAAACTTTGGTACATAAACACAACGGAATACTATGCGTTGTTAAGAATACTGATTAAACATCTGGTATGGATAGATCTGAAAGACATGCTGGATTGATGTTACAAATATTGCTTAAAGCCATGGTTATGGGGGAAGAAACCAAGATAAGGTTTTCCCCACCAAAAGAAACATTTTGATGGGGACAAGGAGATAAGGGAAGAGAGAGAAGGGAAGCAAGTGGCTGGATGGTACACAGATGTACCTAAGATGAAGGGGAAGAGATTTAAAAAAGATGGCAGCACAAACTATTAAAAAGTTTTATTGAGATATAATTCACATATCACATACTTCCAAAATATCAGCAAAATTCATGCATTTGTGCTCAAAGACCAATGAAGACTTGGGGAAGTTATCTGGACTATTACGAAGCTCTGTTTAGCAAATTTTAACCAAAGATTTGGGAATAAGAAGGGGTGCTGCAAAATATGTACCTTGGTTCTGACTGACCAGGAAAAAGAAGGTCAAGAGAAATATGCCTTGCTTTGAAAGAACAGCTCCAATGTGACCTAGATGTTTTCCCCAAGGTTATTGCTGGTGGTATGCTTAGAAGCCCCAAAGCAAGCATCAGTCAAGCCAGTGGATGATGCCATCACCACTGTACCCAAGAAAAGCTTATAAAGTTCATTTTATTTGCTTTTAGTTTTGTTTTTGAATCATTTTATTGGGGGCTTGTACAACTCATCACACTCCATACATACATCCATTGTTTCAAGCACATTTGTTGCCCTTATCATTCTCAAAACATTTGCCTTCTATTTGAGCCTTTGAGATCACCTCCTCATTTTTCCCTCCCTCCCCTGCCTCATGAACTCTTGATAATTCATAAATTATTATTATTTTGTCATATCTCACACTGACATCTCCCTTCACCCACTTTTCTGTTTCCATCCCCCAGGGATGGGTTATATGTAGATCCTTGTAATCGGTTCCCCTTTCTACTCCATCTTCCCTCACCCTCCTGGTATCACCACTTCTACCACTGGTCCTGAGAGGTTCATCTGTCCTGGATTCCCTGTGTCTCCAGTTCCGATCTGCACCAGTGTACATCCTCTGGTCTAGCTGGGTTTGTAAGGCAGAATTGGGATCATGATAGTGAGGAGTGGGGGAACGGGGGAAGGAGACGGTTTTGCCACCTACTCATGCAGCCATCTCAGTCTACCAGTTTTGGGCAAAAACTCAGCATGACTCTCTTGCTCCACACACCTTTTTACCTGACCTTTCTCCTTGTGACTTCATTTTGCTTCTGCAAATGAAGAGTAACATGAAAGGACAGTGATTTGATGATGTAGAAGAGGTCAAGAAAGAAAGAGGGAGGTGCTGTCAACCATTCAAGCAGATGAATTTGAAAAATGTTTCCAAGAATGAATTCACAAATTTGACCAATGTATTAAGGGTAATGGAGGGTACATTGAAGGTGATAAAGTTGTTTTGTAAAAAAAAATTAAATTAATTGCTATGAAAAAAAATCCATTGTTTTGGAGGTACCCCCTGATAATGCCACAGCAAATATGGTGAAAAAAAGTAGATGGATGCCTGGCTATCAAAAAGATTAGTGTCTGGAATCTTAAAGGCTTATCTTAAAAAAAGCAGCAATCTAAGCGTGGTGTCAACTAAGTCCACATGGAAGAAAATCAGTAGGCTATGTTATCCAAGGATGATAAATAACAAAATTCAAATTGAAAGGAAGGAATGATATCAGAGCTGAAATTGTGAACATCCAATTTACAGAATGCTATCGATGACAGGGGAAGCCAAAGATTCCTACATGGATTAAGCCTTTCTGACCCTAGTCAAGGAATGTGAATATCCTTTATATCAGAGAATATTGTAAACTTGTTTACAGCAGATGTAATTAGGTTAATATGGAATACTTAAGGACAAAATTATTAAAAATATTTTATTGGGAGCTCATACAACTCAACACAATCCATATATCCATCCATTGGGTCAATTATATTTATACAGTTGTTCACCTCATCATTCTCAAAATATTTGCTTTCTACTTGAGCCCTTGGTATCAGCTCATTTTCCCCTCCCCGACCCTCCCTTCCTCACAAACCCCTAATAACTTCTAAATCATTATTTTTCTATGTTTCACACTGACCAATGTCTTCCTTACCCTACTATTTTGTTGACCATTCACATGGAGGGGGTTCTATGTAGATCCTTGCAATTGGTTCCCCCTTTCTACCTCACCTTCCCTCTACGCTCCCGGTATTGCCACTCTCACCACTGGTTCTGAAGGGATCATCTGTCCTGGATTCTCTATGAAGACAAACTTTTTTTATGTTATTTGATATGCTGCTGAATAAGCTGTTTAAATTGTTGACTACAAAAGGATTATCTGAAATATAAACTCCTGCCTAATTCACAATAAAAGGGGTTTTTTTTTTAAAAGGAACAACATTACCAGCAGATATACACATACTCACTTATGTTCTTTCATTCACTATGGCAAGGAGATGGAAATATCCCAAATCCCCCTTAGTCAAAGAATGAATAAACAAACTTCAGTACATAAAAAACAACTAAATACTACACACTACTAAAGAATAATGATGAAACTATGAAACACTTCAGGAGATCGATGGATTTGTAGGACCCCATTGAATGATGTTTGTCAAACACAAAGGATAGATATTTTATGGGACCACTATTATAAAAAAATTATGGTAAAATTTATCATGTTGACCAACAAAGAAACTAGCTTTTAATGGTTACCAGTGATGGGAGGGGAAGGTGAGGATGGGGCAGTAATAAGGTGGAGGGGGAGGCAGGTGTTGTTTTGGTGAAATGGAGGCTAAAAGCTGACAGAAGTGAACTAGGAAAAACTGTGGTGGGCAAGTTACTGGGAGAGTTGATGGATTGCTGAAGTTGCAGAATACAGAAAAAATAATGGGCTTTGTAATCGCCCATCTAATTTACAATAGAAGTATAAAAAAATCTACAGCTGAAGTGGATTTAAGAGTGGTCCATTGGAATAGTTTTTGTGGATTAAGAGACATGGCTTTTGATTTCCTTGAAAATCAGATGCTAAATAAATCCTAGAGCCAGTAGATGGTTTCATAAAAGCCAGAGGGCAGTGGACACTTTCACACACAAGGAATGAGCCACTAAAGTCTGTCCCCATTTCCACACAAAAGGTACTAGCAAAAGCAACCCCAAAGGAAACATGGCAAGGAGATTTTCTCTCTTCCTCCCAGGTCTTATAGCCATTTGCACTGTGCATGGAATATTTATGGACAGGCTTGCTTCCCAGAAGCTCTGTACAGATGATAAGTGTGTCTGCAAGAATTTTTTACAGCTTTCTCCTCATCTTTCTACTTTGTAATTGAAAACACATTCACTTGTTTCTGTAAGTGCGGTTTCTTTATGTGGAGAATTTGCTTGTCTACTGTTGTGGCAGATGCTGCTTTAACCTTAGTGATTTTACTCTTCCTGAATTGCACCTGAGCCATGTGTCGTGAAGTATGAGTCACCCTGATTTACTAACTTTGTGATATGCTTTGCCTTTTTACTAATATAAAATGCAGGGATCTAAAATATAATTATTTCCATTTGTCCCCAACAGGTACTATTTTCCTGGTCATAGTTCAAGGAGTTACAGAGGCCCAGACTGTAGGTAGATTCATTAAATGTTTTTTTTAAAAAAACTGGCAGGAGATTTGTAATTTTTCAAAGCTGGTAAAAGAAAATGTAGCTGGAGAATTGGGGCTAGCAGTGTAGGAGATTGCTAAAAAAAAAAATACACACATCTGGATATATGTTGCTCATAGTATTTCCACTATTACCCATCTGTAATGTATTTTAAGTTTTAGAAACCATTCAGAAAAATGTTGAGATTATAAATGTATACCCCCCAAATCATGTATATGTGCTAATATATACATGTTAAGATAGTTTCTTAACAAAACCAAACAGGTTACTACGATATTTTGGCAAGAAAAGAGAGTCAAATACAGTTTGTATCTTATTTTAAAATGTCTAAGAGGCTCTGTCAAGTAAAAAACATTTGTGTTGGCAGTCAGAATATGTTTCTGTATTCTTTTAGGAGACTAGCACCTTCTGTAATTCCAAAGATTCTGCTTCTTTCAGTTAAAGCATTCAAAGGGTAAGACATCTAGAAAGGGGGGAAGCAGGCCAAAGACGGGTTCTCAAGTAATAAAGAGTCAAACCATTTAAGTCTATGTTCATTTGAACTTTATAAACTCTGAGAAATATGATGCCTTTGCAATAAAATATTCCTTTTTAACTTTATTATATATGTATAAACTCCAAAAAAGTTTTCAGACAACCCACAAGATAGTATAAAATAAAAACCAGTGTCAATTTAGATTCATGTTGATCTCGGGTGTGGTAAGAGCAGACTTGTGCTCCATAGAATTTTCAATGGATTTTTCCCCTTAGAAATAAATTGCTAGCAGTAATGCCCACAAAACAAACAAACACTAAGGAAGAAATTGCTAAGTTTTTCTTCCAAGGTGTTTCCAGGGTACACTTTAATTTTCATCCTTTCAGGTATCAGCCAAGCATATCAGCTGTTGGCATCACTTAGCACCTCCTCCATAAAATAATGAGACCACAAGATTGGGAACTAGTTTCTATACCTGAACTTCAAATTTGGTTCTAAGCCCTCTGGAATCTAGAGTGGAAAAGGAGGCATTTATAGTTTTGTAATAATTTCAGGCTCTCAATGAAGAGGTATCATGAAAATTTCTCAGAAGAAAACTTATTTTAGCTTTACTCTGACTGTCTCTGTACTGGATCTCTGTACTCGTGTCTATGGTGATGGTCATGAAGATGAGATGGAGAGCATGGCTGTCTCCTCAGCACCTTGTTCCCAGAGCAGCACGTACACAGGGAAGCCACCAAGGAAGTGTCCATAACGGTAAGCATCTCAGATGGAGCCAAGGAGGACTCAATATGGGCTGGGGTCATATCAGCTGATTTTAAAGATATTTCACCTACCTTCTATGATAGATCAAAGCCCCCAACTTCCAGCAATCACTTCAGAAATACTGTTTTAAGGAACATTTATAATTATCGTTAATGACAAAGTATGGCCATCCTTTTTGTTTTGGGTCTAAGTCTTCATAGAATGGAACCAAATCAGGAAGAAAGATAAAATCCAAAATAACATTAACTGAGTCTTCGGCGGCTCTCAGGAGCAGCACTGGGTAGCTCCCATGACCACCAGCAGTGATGTCCTCCCCAAAAAACAAAAAAACAACAACAAAACCATTAACTGAGTCTTACCAATAGCTACACTTATTTAATAAAGAGTTGCATTTGGAAAGTCATCATTTTATTTTCTTTGGTCGCTTCATCTTAGTATGCCTTTTTTTGGTACATATCGTTATCTCTGCAGGTCTATATAGATAAGACTGGGTGAGCAGTCCAAAGGCAAAAATGACGGGACTAATGGTTCCGGGTGGGGGGTGGGCAGGAGACATGGGAGAACGGGAGAAGGAGGAAATGAGGTGGTGTTGACCAACCCATGGATAAGGAAACAAGTGATTCACAATCAGTGACAAGGTGGGTGAGAGAGACCTGATAGGGATTGATCAAGAGTAATGTAGCAGAAATTATGAAACCCAAATGGAGACTGAGCATGATAGTGGGACAAGAGGAAAGTGAAAGGAAACAGAGGAAAGAACTGGGGGTAAAGGGCATTTATAGAGGTCTAAATACAGGCATGTACATAGTTGAATATATTTTTATATGATGGGGAAATAGATCTACATACGTATAGTTCTAGGGTTAGTATTAAGACAGCAGATGGGCATTGGACCTCCACTCAAACACTTCCTCAATGCAACAACACTTTGTTCTATTAAATTGACATTTCATGTTGCTCCCAACATGGTCACTGAAGACAAAAGTGTGCACAAGCAAATATGGTGAAGAAAGCTGCTGATACCCAGCTATCAAAAGATATAGCATCTGGGGTCTTAAAGGCCTGAAAGGAAATAGCAATTATCTAGCTCAGAAGCAACGAAACCCACATGAAAGAAGCACACCAGTATGGATGACCATGAAGTGTCAAAGGGATCAGTTATCAGGCATCAAAGAACTTAAAATCATAATATTGTATGCCAACCTTCCTGATATGATCATTGACAACAAATGTGTGCATAAGAAAATGTGGTGAAGAAAGCTGATGGTGCCCGGCTATCAAAAGATAAAGCATCTGTGGTCTTAATGGCTTGAAGGTAGACAAGCAGTTGACTAGCTCAGAAGCAACAAAGCTCACCTGGAAGAAGTATACCAGCCTGTGTGATCTCAAGGTGTCGAAGGGATCAGGTATCAGGCATCAAAATCTAAAAATTATATCATTATAAATGAGGAGAAGTATAGATTGGGGACCCAAAGCCCATCAGTAGGTGAAGCGACATTCCCTTACAGTGGGGTCACAGGGAGGAGAGTCGGTCAAGGTACAGCGTAGCAACAGTGAAATATGTAACTTTCCTCTGAAGTTCTTAAATGCTTCCTCCCACTAACATGATCCCAATGCTAACTTACAAATCCGACTCGACCAGGGGATATACACTGCTGCTGGGGAATCCAGGACAGAAGATCCTTTCAGGACCAGTGGTAAGAGTGGTGATACCTGGAGGGTGGAGAGAAGGTGGAACCAATTGTAGGGATCTACATGTGAACTCCTTCCTGGGGTATGGACAACAGGGAAGTGGGTAAAGAGACACATTGGACAGTGTATGATGACAAATCCCTAATTTGTAAATTATTAAGGGGTCATATGAGGGAGGGAGAGTGGGGAGGGATGGGAAATATGAGTTGCTGATCCCAAGGGTCAAAGTAGAAGGAGGATGTTTCCAGAATGATGATGGAAACAAATGTACACATGTGGTCAGTATATAATGGATGTATGAATTGACCGTGATAAGAGTTGTATAAGCCCCCAATAAAATTATTTTTTAAAAAAAATAGTTACATTTGGGGTGTGGTGGTTGAGTGCGGGACTGCAGCCCAAGGGGTTGGTGGTTCAAATACAGCAGCAGCTCTCCAGGAGCAAGGCTGGGTAGCTCCCATGATCACCAGAGACCAGTGATGTACCCCTGTCTACCCCTGGAAAAAAGTTATATTTGGAAAAACCATAGTCCTTGCATTTGACAAAACTAGAGCATTCTGGGGAAATTGTTTTTGTTTTTTTTCAATTGTTTTGTTGTATTTTCAATCATTTTATTGGAAACTCTTACTGATATAACATTCCATTGTTTCATCACATCCAGCAGTATTGTACAATTGCTCCTGCAATCAATTTCAAAATATTTTCTTGCTTCTTGACTTAATTGATATCAGCTCCCCTTTATCCTCTCCCTCCCCAACCCTACCCCACAGGAACCCTTATTTATTTGGCCATGTTTTACACCAACCAATATGTCCATTCACATACAATTCTGTTGTTCATTCCCCTCGAGTGGGGATATACAGTCATCAATGAGATCAGTTTCTCTTCTCCCCACTTTTTATCTCCCTCTTTCTCATACCCTCTGGGAACCATTACCCTTGTTACTGTTTCTCAAGAGTTATCTATCTTGATTTTCATGTCTTAAGCTATGTTGATTATACAAATAAACACACAAGTCTAACATGATTAGGGGGGGTAAAATAGATAGAAGCCATAATAAAAAGAAGAGGAAATGTTAAAGAACTAGAGGGTAGTTATGGGCATCACTATATACCTTATGTATATCACTTCTATACCATATCCCTGCCATGTGACCCTTCTGAGACAGACTGTCCAGATATTTTGCAGATGGGTTTTGGGTCTCCACTATATCCAAGCTGCTTCACGTCAATTTGTTTGCTTGTTTTTGAACAGCTAATACATATTGCCTTTGACAACTCATGATAACACAGGTTGGTGTGCTTTTTTTGTTTGTTTTTTGGGGGCATCACTGCCCTCTGGTGGTGGGAGTAGGAGGCCCAGCCTTTGCTCCTGTGGAGCTGGAATTGAACCTTCATCCCAGTGGGCCGCAGTCCTGTGCACAACCACTACGCCACCGGGGCTCAACCCCGGTGTGCTTTTTTCATGAGGACTTCTTTCCTGTGGACTTTATTGTTTCCCTGATAGATGTTTTTTAACTTTAAGCCTTTAAGACCCCAGATAATATATATTTTGATATCCAAGCACCACCCACTTTTTCTACATTTGCTTATGCACCTATTTTGTGTTCAGCAATTTTGCCAGGAAGGTGAGTATGCCAGGTTGTTAGAACAATGTGTTTTTTTGTTGAGGCAGGGCTTGAACAGTCTGATAACTACTTCAGTTATTGTCATATCAATATATGTACATAGGCCAAAACCTCTTTTATCAATTAATGAATTTGCATATGTACACACCTATGTTTATACCTCTATCCATAGTTTTGCTTCCTAGATCTTTCCTCTGTTTCTTTCTACCTCCCACATGCTTCACCATCATGTTCATCCTTCCTCCAGCTCTAATTTCCTCTCAACTAGATTGTTTTTGCTC